>VXBU01006137.1:385379-456861 GCA_013400315.1 Bombycilla garrulus
ACAAGATGTCTCAAGGCAGACAGAGGTGGAGGTGAAGTACTTCACAACATCAATACCATGTTATAAATACCTCAGAACTGTGGTAGCCTGAAGGTTTTGTGGGCTCCATGGAATTTAAAATCAACCTACCACAGAGGGTTTTTTTTTTAACATTGAAAAAAAAAATATCCAAGTTCAGCTTGTTGCAATTATAAATCGCTGGAAAAGGAGGGCTGAACAAAGGAATAACTCTTGTTCAGTGATTCAGTACTTCAGCTGAGAGAGAGCTGAGCCAATAATCTGGGTGATACTCTGGAGAACTACGGTAGGACTGAGGATCTACACTCAATTCTTGGCACATCCACAAACTGTATAATACTGGACAAGCCAGTAAGTCTGATTTGTTCCCCAGTATATCCTTTCTGAAATGGACACACTCCTTCTGTACTTTACAACATAGTTTTGGGAATAAAAATCTTTAAACTCTGCTACAAATGATTTGCACAGACAGAAGGACTTCTCCCTGCTCATGACACTCAGGCATCCTGTCAGTTATTGGATAGAGGGAAAGGAGATATGACCCCACCTGGTCTCTCCACTCTTTACATGCTCAGCACATTATAAAATGCCTGGAAAATGAGGATAATTTGGGCTTGTGATGAGTCTGTATATAAAGGTATATACACTTTCTGTAA
Organism: Bombycilla garrulus; assembly: GCA_013400315.1. Lineage (NCBI taxonomy): Eukaryota > Metazoa > Chordata > Aves > Passeriformes > Bombycillidae > Bombycilla > Bombycilla garrulus. The sequence continues at coordinate 386,054 of VXBU01006137.1, forward strand.
GAAGTTGAGTCTCTTGTTATTTTTTTCTTCAGCTTTTCAGACCATCCTGAGAGAAAAAGGATTAAAATAAATATAATAAATACATAATTCTTCAACTTTGCTGTTAGGATAAAGAACAGAGAGATAGATAAATAGATTTCAAGAGAGCTCAGAAAACACAGATTTGGGTGAGAGCCATACAAAGGTAGGGAGGTAGCAAAAAATCTGAAAAACATCCATGTCTCTGGTGTTGTGAGGAGCAGATGGGCTCCAGCAGCTCTGCTGCTTGGTTTCATTGCTGCTGGTGTACACAGAGCTGTTCCCCAGTAGGGTTAGTAATTGAAGTCCAAGAGAAGAATAAAGTGGGATGGGTTCTAACAGAAACTATCAGGAAAAAATAGTAAAATAAAAATCTTTTTGCACCTCACACCACAGTGGAGTTCATTACTGGCTTTTTTTCCAGGCTAGAGCAATGAGGATTACAAGGCTTGTTGGGAAGAAAGAATAAAGACACAAAAAGGGTTTTGGAGACAAGTTTTGGAGACAAATACTTTGTATCTGAAAATGAATCTTAGATGCAGGATTGGAAAAGAGAGGAATGAGAGGACAAATTTTTTTTCTTTTTTTACTGTGTAATTTAGTCAAATCTCTGTTGAAAGAACAAGACAGAAACGTTGAAGGTAATAGGATCTTATTTTAAGATAAGGGAAATAGGACTCTGCACATTCTTAGCTTTTCTCCAAAATTACTTTCAGACAGCAAAATTAGGTGAATTGAATCTTACCTACGGGACAAGATAGCAAAGTACAGTACTCATCCAGTGATTTAGCTGTAATATCCTTTTATATGTTCATAAATTCCTCTTGCTTTTATCATCATGACCTCAAAGGATATTTCTTAAAATGTTATCTGGTGGTCTAACTTTTGAGGAAGTGCTTTCAAAACATAGGTCACAACAGGCATTTTCAAGAGAAATGTAGTGAACAAGTAACTTCTCTTGCCTGCTGAGGATTTGTAGAATGCAGAAATGGGCACCAGAATATTATCAGTGGCTGGTTACCTATTGCCTTATTGTCAAAGTATCTGGAACTGATCTAAAAGTGAAACTTGGATTTTAGGAAATTCATATACACTTTTATTTACAGGGGAAAGAAAGACAAGGGTGAGAATAAAAGCTGATACAATGCCTTTTGTCCACATTTAGCTTCTTTAATAAAGCCCCCAGAAAAATATGGGTTGGTGTCTGTCTGCTGTTCCTATGGCAGTGCTGCATAGAAGGCATATGATAGGGAGATTGAGGCAGGTGTCTAACACAGACCTGCTGCAGATGAAGAGTGGTTAATAAGCAGGGTGCTAACATGCGTCGTTCAGATCCATGGAATCAGACCAGACACGTTATCGAAAACAGGATGAAGCTAAAGGCTTCACTTTTCTAGGCATCAAAAAAAAAAAAAAAAAAAGAGAGATGTGTGAATGAGAATGTATGCAGAAAATCAAAATACATGCACCCCCCTGTTGACATGAAAGAGACTAATTAATTATCTAACTTGTCACATCCCCAGCTTGTCTGCATTCTGTCTCGCATGCACATTCTCACTCCATCAGAGGTTGGTTTTTTTCTGAGGATATAAAGCAAAATTTAAATTAAACACCTATAATGCTATGTCTGATATTAGTGATCACATAATTTTAAACACAATGAGAGAAGGTAAGAGGGAAGTATAGATTCAGAAAGAAAAGAAAAAAAACCATGACAGAAACCCAAACTTATAGGAGGAAAAGTCAGGGAGATGTATAAAGTCTCAAAAAAAACATACAGGTGGAAGAAAGAAAACAGGGAAAACAAACAGGTGACATGAATATATGCAGGCACATGCCCGTATTCACAAATCACTTCTTGGGTTAATAGTGCTTTACAGATGCATCTAATATTTCTGGTAAACAGCTACTTTCTACCAGTTCTCTTTCTTTAAACTTCTACACTATTATTCCTGAAATAAACAGAGCACTGGGCAGCTGTCCTGCCTAGTTATTCATGTTCAACCATAAGCTGAAAATCAGTCACTTCTAAAAGTATATAGATAAACCTTTCCATTTATTTTATCTCTGGAATATCATTCGGATGTAGGTTTTTTATTTTTTTCCTTATTTCATTAAATTTCTGTATTAATACCATTATCCTCTCCTTATTTCTTATCTTTCTCACTGCTTACTATGCTTTGTTGTAACTGTGAATAGTGTTAGCGTGGACATACAGCAGAGTCCAACAGCTTATATTTCCTAATGACAAATGTGCAAGGATTTGCTACTTTGAGATCAAATGAAACTGAGACAGAAATCAACCCAGGATTTGCTTTGCAAAATCCCAAACTTCCTTCTTCAATCCTTAGTTTGCACTCACTTCAGAATAAAGAGTATTTCTGTTTTTGTCCCAGGAGAAGAGCATTTGTGCATACTAAAATTAATAACTTCTGTACAGTTTTTTAAACGGGGAAACAGAAATTGCACTGCAAAATCCAAGGAAATTAAATTGAAATTTTCAAACTGCAAATAAAAATACAATTACACACTCTTCCAGTCTTACCAGACCTTAGTATAAAACAAGTCCTTTTTAAAATAATAAAAAATGGAAAAGACCACCATGGAAAACTGATATATATTAATATAAGAAAAAACCCCAAAATATTTGCACAATAACCAATTTTTAACTTTTTTTAAATGAGCTTCCATGTTTCATATGTCTTAAAAAGCAACTGACCAGACACTGAGCAACTAATTTTGCTTCATAATTCCTCTCTTAAGCCAAATAATCTGAAGATGAAGTAAAATGTTCACAGAAAAATATTGATATTTTTTAATCACAGAAAAATATTGATTGTTTTAAGGTTTCCAGAGGCAGGAGGTCTACAATAACATATGATTTGGTAGTTATTTACTTGAATCATTAAAAATGAGCACCTTTATTTCCACTTTGAACTTCTGGTTCTCCATCTTCCAGTCCCTGATTCTGATTATACCTGTCTGTAAGATTAAACATCTCAGCTAGATTTGGAAGTTGTCTTCTCTTGTAAACATTCTTCCTGTTTTGATATACATGACTATGTCTGAAAATATCCTCTTTATCATCAAAAACGGATGAAATATGATATAGCTCAAAGGCAAAACTAGATGTCAGTGACAATTTTTCATAGTGTCTCCAGATGAAGAAAATAGCACAATTAAAAAAAAAAAGGAGAGATAGAAAGTGAAGGTAAAAAGTTAGCCAAGAGTAAAAGAAATTGGAAAGAAACTTGTAAGCATATCCAAAAAAAGGAAAAAAAAACCCATCAAACACAGGCATTGGTGCTCATTCCAGCATCCCTGCATGCTGCCCTGGCTGTCCCCCTTGCTGGCTGGCTGCCGTTTCCCTGCAGCATTCCAGGGGATGTTCAGCCCAGACTGGGAAGGGTAGTGATGCCATGAGGCAAGTTCTGGCAGCCCCAAAGCCGATTCAAACTGCTGCCGCTCTTGCTCCAAGATTGCTCCTGACTGTTAAAAATTTTTATTCTATGCCAGTGTGCTCCTTAAGTTTGACTTCTGTCTTTCAAAAGCAACTTTGAAATTCCCTGCTAAATGTCCAGCCAATACTTATTTATTTACTATGATGGGGTTTGGCAAACACACTGCAGAGACTGTTGTCTGTTTTATCCATGTTCTTTCTCATTTTCATCCTAACAGGGGTTGCTGCTCAGGCCACTTGCCAGGATATTTGGTTGCAGGGAGTGAGCAGGCACCTGCATGTGGCCAGGTGTCATCTGCAGCCTGGCTGAGCACAGGTGGTCCAAGGGCCTTTCGCCATGTTAAAACACAGTTACGGTAGATATCTCTGTCTAGAGAATACTGATGTGTAGTCAAAGGGTATTAGTGGCGAATAGTTAGGGCAGAATTTGGCTTTCCTAATATCAGACGCCAAAAAGTTGTTTGGTTGCGTCTAGGCAGGACACATTTTGCAGCTAATGGAGAGGAATCAGCATTACTGGAAGCTGATCAATCTCAATTCTCCAAGACAGTAATTTTAATATGGGAAATATTTCTGTCGACTCTGAAAGAAACCTATAAATACTTGCTTTGATTTGACCAAAAGCTGTTAAATATCTTAATTACAGAACAATACTACAAGCCTGTGACCAAAGTTTCACCACCTGTTTTGTTAACACTCCTTTTTCTTGAATTGTCAAGTTTTCTAGCTCTATTGAAATACACACTCTCAAAGACAGGGAAAGAAGGATTAGTAGGTTTGATCATGAGTAGAAATATCCTTGGAGGGGATATTTATCAAGGGAAAAAAAAAAAGATAGACCATAGTAGGTAAGTATTAATCATAAGGGGGTTGGACTGAAAAGGGAGCCAAGTTGTTTCTGGGAATAGCAGGGACTGTCTCAGATGTGAGCCTCACCATAGACCCCAGTCAGGGATGGGGGTCATAGCACTGTCCCATTATCAGTAATAAATTTGCAGGATATGATGAATTTCCCTAATTTTCTGGGAAATTGTTGAATCTCTGTTGAAAAGGTGATATTTTAAGTGTAGGTAATATCTAAACATTGCTTTCCATCAGGTATTTTGCATATAATCAATGTTTAGAAACAGTTGGAAATATGTTCTACATGCAACATACAGCTTGTTTTGGAGCAGCCAGGAAAGAAAAAAGATAGATCCTTGAGCATACACTGACATAGAGGCACACATGCACGGAAAAAATATGAGGCAAAGGGCTCATGCTTTTGAAACAATCATCAGCCTGGCTTTACATTTATATCGGAGCAAGAGAACAAAAGATGGGGGATCATAACAGTACACTAATCTGATCTTATTCTGGCTCTTTCTCTGCAAAAAAGAGACTGTTTCATAACATCTGAGAGGCATTTTTTTCATATCTATTTAAGCAGTCTTTATCCCAAGCCATGTGGTTCAATTCAGCTTGAGATGAGAAGTCAGCCAAAGAGAGGACAGTAGCACAAAAGGGATTCATGCTCGGGAGGACAGCCTGCTTCAGCTTTAATTGCAAGACACACACACACAGAGATTTCAATGGCTTGGGTACCACACAGCCATCATATGTTGTCTGTGCTGCAGGTGTTTTTATGTTTATTTGTTTTTCCTGCCTCTGGATTATGAAAATGTTCTTTACAACTCATCTGAAACATAATCCCTTCTTTCCTGTTTATTCAAAGTAAAAAAACCCCTCAAACCACAGCAAAGCACAGCACCCTGCTTTCACTGATTGTGTGAGACATTTAGAGACTTGGAAAAGTGTTAGTTCCTACTTTATAGAAAAGCCCTGCAAACAAACAGACCAAAACTGAACCCACTCTAAACAAATAGAGAAATTTCCAGGCTTTTCTCTTGGGTGTAAAAGATCCTACTGCTCCATCCACCTCCTCCAGAAAGATGAAGAGGAGATAGGCTGTCCAAACAGATACCCCCTGGAACAACTGAAGGATACAAACATCCAACCTGAAAAAGGTGTTCTGTTTCAAACTTGCCTGGAGCTATTCCACCCCTCAGGAATTCCAGAGGCTTCCTTTGCTTCTCTAATGCCTTGGACATAGCATGTCCAGAGGGCACCAACCCTTCTCCAAGTCAATAAATGCAAAACTCAGCAGTGAACTGTGTGTGGTGCACTGCAATTCCAGCTTAGTCCGACAGTTTGCAGACTCTCATGGCTATCTTGCAATAGATGAACACCAAACACCACAGGAACTGCCATCTGAGGGTCAGCATCTCTTTCAATCATTTTCTCTATAGATGGAGATCTTCAAATTAATCATTCCTGCTTTTCTTTTAGCAGTATGTTCCACATGGGGTGGTAGTGGCATCCTCAGTAACAAATTTGGGTACAGAGGAAGGTTCATTTTTCTCCCTCCTAGTTTCCTGGCAGGCTGCATAGGGGCATAACCCATATATTTTGCAAAGCAATCATTATGCAGAAAGAAATGAGCTTTTGTATAGAAAGGGGACTGGAAGAGAAAAAAAGCCCTGCAATGGCATTTATATATTCCTCAGGTTTGGTTTTATAACAGATTACTAGCAGTTTTGAGAAAAAAAGAGATTATAAACACTACACTTTATGGTTATAATGGAGGCTGAGAATTTTTTGCCACCTCTAGAAAAGCGTCATTCTCTTCAGAACGGATGAATTTGTTTCTTCCTAAACTGCCTAATGAGATGAACAAATATCAGACAACAATAATTTCTTCTAATTACAGGAAGTCTAGAATAAACTAAACACGGGAATAGAAATATCTATTTTCCTCCCTTGTTTTTTTTTTTTTTTTAATATTTTTTTTCCTTGTACAGCAACATTTTTAGTGTTCATCAACGTTGCCCCTAAGGCAGAAACAGAGTCATGCATGATCAATTTGTCTTACAAGTCTTCCAAAATACTTCTCTCTCTCCATTTAGCACTGTCAAGGTTTGTTCTTATTTGCCATTTCAGACAAGATTTAGAGCTTCCACACTTTGATTCTTGGGATGAAGGAGGATTAAAGTTTTCATTGCTTGTTTGTAATGAGGCAAATTGTAACTCTAATTATGTAACCAATTTGCTGCAGTTAACTCTTGAAAAGAACAGCCATGGTCCTGGCAAAAGTTCATTTTGCACTGATGAGGTTTGCAGCCAGTGCAGGAAGTGCAAGTTTAAAGGCAGTAGGATCTGGGAGCCTAAAATTGACATGGTTTTGAAAAATCCAATAATAATCACTGAGTGGCTGGAAAAATAGTGCAGATAGCAGTGACCGCTTAAAGCTAATGCAAGGAAATCCAAATCTCTTCATGTGTTTTCCTTCACATTAATCCTGTTCTGAGATCAGAGGAATTTCATTAAAAGATCCAAGCTAGTTAATATCTAGCCTCCAAGAAATGCATTAATCAATTTTAAGGGAAAAGAGACCTGCATTACACAAGAGGCAGACATGCACACCTCACTTTCTTATTGGAACCAATAACTTAATGCCAAATTCATAATTTCAAAAAAAATAACTAAATAACTTGTTTTCTTCAAAGGATTTCTAAATATGGAAAGTTCATTGGTAAATTGCCCCAGTTTTTAATTTTACTCTTACTAAAAGTGAGCAACTTACTTTTCATTGCTTGTTGCTTGCTTCAGCCTCCAGACTTGGAATTTTTCTTTTATTTAATCATACATGAAAAAGATATGCATATTTCTGCCATTTTAGGTCAGTATTCTTACACTGAGGTCCAATTGTTTCTCTATATTCTCTGTCACTAAATAAATGTATGCTGGATTTTTTTTTTTTCAGCTTCTCATTAGAAGGGTAAGGTTTTTCTGGCCAGGGGAGAGAATTTTGAACAGAAGAGAGCAGCAGGCAGGTCTTGGTACTTCTTTGGATTAATATAGTGGCCAGTTCATGTCCATAGATCTGTCATGACATTTTTGGAAATCCCTGTACTTTCAAGGTGTGGTCCCAAAGTGGACATGCGCATCCTCATTTTTCAATCCAGATGGATTATGCTTTGTTGTTATACAGCAAAGGTTCTTTGACCACAGCAGGCTTATAACATTATTGACTCAGTGCTGATGGCTGAATAAGACTCTTAGTCAATATTTAGTTCTTTATATTATCAATGAAGCTTCCTGCAATGATATATTCTTTCTGTTCATTGACCAAAACTATCTGTGAAAAATGTGTTATAAGAACCGCAAATAATTTGTGCTACATCAGTGGGCCAGGCACATATGTGTGTTCCTGTGTCTGTGAGCACTTCCCAAATATTCATTATTTTTCTGTTGCTGTTTGAGTTCTAATGTGCAGAACCAAGTGCTTTGTTAAAGTACTTTGCAATGTGGAATGAGCTTGTTGACTTGTGGGAAAAAAGACAATGGCAAAGTTAGGTTTGCTACCAGCTAAGAGAAACTCTTTTTTAATTCAAGTGGTTGGATGGTGATAAATATTCCAATGCTGCAAGTGAAAGGCTTTTGGAGCATCCTTGGGTCATTCTTGAGAGTACAGAAAAAGAATAAAAGATTTCAGAGACCAGTGCAATTGCTTACATTTCTTCTGCTTGTTGGAACTTAAACTGCAAAAATGAAAGTGGCTGTTGCATTTTTACAGAGTTCCAGTGTGCTTCAGAAATTCTTCCCTGGGACAGCCATAATAATTGCATAAATATATTTCAGCCCAAAATAAAAACCAAAGTTCCACATTGGAGCTATTTCTTCTTGTTGAGGCTTCATAGACAATAATTTTACTGACAAAAAGTTTAGCTGTTTGAGCTGGGGGAGTTGTGACTCTTATTTTGAGATCCAGAGCCACTTCATTCTTGCCTTAGACATGCTGTGGGGCACAAAAACAGGTGTAAATGAAAATTCCCTCAAATAGAAAAAACAGAAAAAAAAAAGAAAAAATAAAGGGAAGCATGAAAGATTTGTTGTAGTTTATCAAGGAAGAGTTGGGCTACTTTGCCTGTGGGTTAGTAATCTCTGTAAGTATTTTCTGGCAGTAAGCATAGGGGGGAAAAAGAAAAAAAAGAAGATGAAATATTTCCGTATTAGGCTGGAAAAATTTATTAATACCCAGAAAGCTTCACTCACTTAAGAAAACTAGATAGGATGAGAAAAACCAGGCCAAAAAGATAGGAGACTAAAGTGCCCTTTAAATGAAATACACACACTGACATTTAGAAAAGTGAGTTAAGTGATTCCTCACTGCAGCTCTTAGGGTCCTGGGAGTTTCTTCCACAGATTTTTGGGATTTAGAAAAAAAAAAAGGTGTCCTTAAACTAATGTTTCCTTTGCTTGTTGTACTACCCTGAATTCAACTGAAGTCGTGGAGATGTTGTTGCAAGGTGCCATGTTATAACAGATTAATTGATCATGAAGTCTTCAGGTAAGCAGGAATCTTGAGATTTAAGCGTTTAGTTCTAGATTATTTTTAATACTGGCTGAGGATATGTTTAAATACCCTTGGGACCATCAATGCAACCTTTTTGTCAGCCTGCTTTGTAATCCTCTAATTTTAATTTTTTCTTGAAAAGTGTCCCTTCTCCTACTAAACAGTCAGAGTGTCTCTCACTTGGCATTTGCCACAATGATGCCACTCTCCTGGACTTTGGAAACGTTGGGTTCAGAACACCTCCAGCATCAAGCCTTCTCCTTCCTGCTCAGGTGTTTCTTATTGAAAAGCCATGATGACGAGCTAAAAGGGTTTCCTTTTGAATTTTGTCTCCATCTTCCTTTGAGAAAATAGTAGGCTTGAGCTATATCACAGAGGTGTGTTGTGATAGGCTCCACACCTGTGTTCAACTTAGAGAAAAAATTTCAGGCATCCTTGTGCTTGACACTTTGTAATGCTGCCAGTTCTGAGCTTCTCTTGGTTTTGCTTGTCTGTTGTCAGTCTGGGTCTGCGAGCAAAGCCCTCCTTCAAGCACTGGAAACAGACTTGCTTCAGCACCACTGCTCCCACCATAGGATAGAAAGTTTAACTTTCTGGATCTGGACCATGCCTCTTAAATGTCCATAAGACAATCTGTGGAGGAATAGGATGATGGAAATAATTGACAGCTGCAAAAAGTAAGTCTGAAAGCAGGATGGAGCTCATATAGCAAAATTATCTCAAATTCATATGGTGGTGGTGTTTGCGAGAGCAGCTCCTCAGTATTGCTGTGCCTGCTTATACCAGCACTGTATTTGTCTTGCTCTGTGCACTGAACAGGACAGCAGGGATTAGCACTTAGAATAGAGTGAAGATCTTTCCAGCTCTCCCTAGATGACTCTGTTGATTTTGGAGCTCCTGTAAAGTCTACTGCTCTGTCATGTTCCCAGATACTGTATTTGTTTTTTTACTGGTACTAAATGGTTGTCTATGTCAGCTCAAGTTACAAAAACAAGTGAGATATTTTCTGGCAGATTTTTAGGATGCAGTCTGTGATTGATGTGAAGTACTAGATAACAAAGAGCATATGAAATGGTGAATGCGGAATGTGAATTCTCACTATTTCTTCATAAAGAATGGTTTTCTCCCAATAGAAACCTTTCAATGCAAAAGAGTGAATAACAATCAAGATTCTCCTTCCAGTGGGTGAAATAGAGCACTGATCACCTGTGGTACTGGCAAGGGTGAGCAAGCAGTGCAGCAAGACAACTCTTTCATAGTTGTTGACAGAAAACAGGAAATAGTGATTTCTTGTTTGTCATCAGTTCTTTCCTTTATGGATGCCGGTCACAAGGACAATATTTACTAGCTGGCTGTAATGAACCTACAATATTTCACCTAAAGCTTTTTCAGATAGCATTACAGTCTATGTTTTCTTGGCTGCCGATATTCCTCTTTAACAGAGTTTCTGTGTCATTTGTTGCACTGTTGAAATTAATTATTTGCTATAGCATTGCTCCTCAAAACCAGCAGTGCGTTGGTTATGAATGTCCCAGCCCTGGAGATGTTCAGGGTCAGGCTGGATGGGGCTTTGAGTAACCTGATCTAGTGAAAGATGTCCTTGCCAGTGGCAGGGGAAATGGACAAGATGATATTCAAAAGATCCGTTCCAACCCAAATTGTTAAATGATTCTATGATACTTTGATATGCCTGCAGACAACTATGAGAGAGAACTCATGAGTGTGCTGTCTCACATGACTGGTCCATATTGCTGCCTACAGGCTGCTGGCAAAACTAGCTGTACCTAAAACTCGAACTATTAATGCTGCTGTCAGAAGAACGGAGCTCAGTTTCTCCTGGGTGGATGTCAGCTTACCAGGGGGCACCTGTCTCATTCTCATTGCTAGTGAAGAACAAGTGCAGTTTTGGATTTATCTGTGGACCTAGATTTGCTCCTGTCACTAGATTGGAGACTAAACCTCAGTTATGTCTCTCTCCCATGGGAGAGCTCCTCAATTCATGCTGTTTAAGGTTTTTGTGAAACATTGTGGTACTTACGATGGGTGGATCTGATCATGTTCTGAGCAGCACTGAGCTGAAAATGTAGACAAAACAAATCACTGCTTTTGGGAAGTGGAAGCTGAACAAGGCTAAATATCCCTCCTGAAAATGCACCTCATTTGTAACAGTTTAATGAATTTCAAGAATTACAGTGGAGTTGGAAAGAGATGGCTGTTATCAGTCCACAAACACATCTAAAACCTAGAAATGTTGACAGTGGATACATTTCTTTCAGGCATTGCCTTTTGGCAGCAGATCAGATTATCTGTGTGAGCCACACAAATCACACGCTTTCCCAGGTGGGCATTAGCAGAACCATCTGGCAATTAGAAGTCTCTGGGGCAGTCAATCCAACTTTGAGCTGGATTAACTTGGAAGTTTCAAACACTGTCATTGCTTTTTGATAGAGAGGTTTTTGGCCCCTGTGAATAAGGCAACCATTTGATCAGGGACAGAAAGTTTTATTCAGTTATTTACCTTCAGTCCTGTTCAGCTTTCCAGGAGGTCAGTTTAAATCATCTCTCCTAGAGTACATATATGGAGGAAATGTATATGCATGGCTCAAATCCAGCCAATTTTGGGGATGAGTAAGTTGGCTGAGCATGCAGAGAAGACCTGTAGCAATCTTGGAGCTTTATGTGGTGTGGCAGACTGTGGGTAATTTTGGACAGAGAGTACTCAGTGCTGTTATTTCATAGAAACTCTTTAGCTTTTGCTGTATTTCAGCAGTGACAAAAACTCCCACAGCCTCACCATAGGCCCTCTTGATAACAACTGAAAAAAATCTGTATCTTCCAAATACGTTATGTCATTAGATGAAGTGGACAAAAACAAAACAAGTATGTTTATGACTTAGCCTGAGGAGATAATTAACTTCTGAGTGCTGAGATCCTTGATTGCATTCCTAGCATGATCTTAATTGGAAGTCTGAACTTGTAAAAGATTGTAGTGTTTGGAGGATATCTGAAATGGTTCACTGAGAAATTGTTTGTTCATAAATTTGAAAGGTAATCCAGACAAATACCTTTTACTTTGCCATTGTTGTAATTATAGTGGTTGATGATGATGATAAAAATAATCTCTTACAGCAACACCAAAGGCACCAGACTATTCAAAGAGAACTTGCAACAAAATGCATTGAGCCACCTCAGGGAATTTCAAAAGAAAGAAGTTTTACAAAAAGGGCTGAATACTTACCAAGTGATAATATTTAGGAATCTGTATTACTGCTCCAGAGTGTGGTATGGTACTTTGCTGAAACTATTGATCTCTTGTGTGTTCTCAGCGAGAATTGTCTCAATCTAAGTTTTTTCATGGAACAATGTTATGTTACACATGCACTACAGTAGGTTGCCAGTATAGACGCGAACCAGAAACTCTTTTGTTATGCTGTCAAAAATCTCTGCCCTTTACCCATCCCAGTTATAGGCACTTGGCTAACAGGAATCCCAGTTCTCTGTGATCAGTGAGAGCCACAAATTGCCTCCTTCCTTGTGAAACAAGATGAATCCACACAGTGTCAGAGAACATCTCCATCTCACCTAAGCTTAGTCATTCAGAGGTTGGGCACAGAAGAACACTTATCCTTGGTGCTCCCTAAAATCAGTGTTGAAAAATGAACTGCAGGTCTTTAACATGTCTAATTTAAATTTGACAGAGGAGACCTTATTGCGGCCTTTGAAAACACAAAGAGGGCCTAAAAGTAATGTGGCGACAGGCTTTTTATTAGGGTCTATAGCAATAAGACAAGGGGTAAGGATTTTAAACTAAAAGAAGGTAGATTCAGTGTAGAAATCAGCAAGGAAGAAGTTTTATGCAATGAAGGTAGTGAAACACTGGCATAGGCTGCCCAGATAGGTGATAAATGTCTTATGCCTGGATACACTTAAGGTAAGGTTGATTGGAGCTTTGAGCAAACAGATTTAGTTGAAGATGTCCCTGAACATTTCAGGAAGGTTGAACTAGATGATCTTTAAAGGTCCTTTCAACCCACAGCATTCTATGTTTCTAAACATATATGATGAAAATATAAATAAGTATCTAAAGAGGTTGTTGGATACATGCAGAGCTGTCCCTCTTGACCAGGTTAGACTAAAAAATTGATTTTGAAAATTTTGGTGAAATTAGGATAATATAATGTGAAAAAATTATTTTATAATTTCTCTTGATCCCTGAGGAAAAATGGCAGCAGAAATATTGGCCAGTTTCACATTACTTGTGCCCAGGAACCTGGATCATCAAGCCCACTTGACAGCACAATCTTCACACAGCAATCTTCAGTAAGAGTGTCTGCTCCTGTTATCTTGCAGAAATTATAGCATATGCTGAGTTGGAAGGGGCTCACAAGGATCATCCAAGTCCAACTCCTGGCCCTGCACAGGACACCCCAAGAATCCCACCATGCGTCTGAGAGCTTTGTCCAAACACTTCTTGAACATCAGACTTGGTGACGTGACCACTGCGCTGGGGAGCTGTTCCAGTGCCCACCCATCCTCTGGGTGAAGAACCTTTTCCTAATATCCAACCTCACTCTCTCTGACTCAGATTCAGGACATTCTCTTTGGTCCTGTCAGTGATCATCACAGGGAAGGGATCCATGTCTGCCCCTTCAGCTGCCCCTCATGAGGAAATTGCAACTGCAACGAGGTCTCCTCTCAGTCTCCTCTTCTCCAGGGTGAACAGACCAGAAAGATAACACTGAACTTTCAGATGAAACAAATTAGCACCACTGCTAGAAAACTAACTGGAGGGATGGAAGCTATTGAAGCAGAAAATAAACTATGGAGCTCTCAAGGGAACAAAGCTGCTGTGAAGGTGTCATGGGTTTGCTCAACAATGTATTGAATGAAAAATTTGTGCATCTCTCTGAATGGAGCAAGTACTGTCACAAGGATGTGCTACAAGTCAGGGTCCCCACACAGAGAAATGAGATGGGACACATTAGTAAGCCTAACTGATTGGATTAACCCAAGAAAAGCTAATTGTAGTATCAATAAACAGAAAAAATCATCCGTGTTTTTTGATGTGATTGATTCAGAAAGTCAGAATGACTGCTATCCAGAAAACAAGGAAATTTAAGAGACTGGGACATATGCAAAATAGAAAAGTGGGATAAAACAACTAACTTTCAGATAAGAGTGGAAGGAATTATTTTATAGGCAAAAAAACCCCATACAAATAAAATTATATGGCAGATAAAGAAAGTACTGCATGCCCTGCAAACGTTGTAGATGCAGAGAATAGCAGTTGTTTTAAAATGTTACAGAACTGTGCATTCAGGGTAAGAAATGTCCTTTGAGAAGAGTATCTAATGAATATACAAGTTTAACCTTCACTTGAGGCTGCTGCTGCTGCTGCCATCCAGGCTGATGGGTTGAGGGAAATGCTGTTGGCTGGAGAACACCTTAGGGAAAGCAAAAAATGGAAAGACATTGTTTTTATATCTATTTACCTTTCCTACCTATTTCTCGATATCACCTCTCTTTGTTAAATTCAAGGCCACAGCCTAAACTTTAAATTAAATAGCTTTATTGCCAGTGATGATACTGGGATTTATTAAATTCCTGTTTTGCTGCAGTAGATAGTATTTATATAATTCTCCTCAAGGAAGTTAAAAATAGCTTTCTGCTCCTTAGGGTTGCAGGGGCTGCTTTTGCCTATGCTGCTAACTTGACTTGTATTTTTTAAACACAAATAAGTAAAAAAAACAAATCAAAGAGGGAAAGTTGGGCCTCTTACTCTCTCATACTTTTTTTTGGTAATTGGACATGAAATAAAAGCAAGTCAAATTGGCAGATAGCATTGTGTTCCGGGTGGTGTAAAGTGCCAGAAACAGTGTTTTGCCTGCACACAACTTGTTTTTTAATAGTCCTTTTTATTTTTCACTCATAGCAACAGAAGTGAACTATTAAAAATCAAATGTTGAGATGAATTGAACTAAACAAAAACATGCCGAAGGCGACAGGCAGCGTTTAACACTCTGTAACTTTTATCTCTCTGGTGTCTCTCTTTGATGGCTGACATGGCAAAAGAATTCTCACAACACTTCTGAATCCTGATCACTTTGCTAATAACAGCAAGACCGCCACTGCATCATTTCTACTCTTGAATCCCTCTAGACAGGATTCCTTGCTTACCCACTTGATATTCACATAGCATTCAGCAAAGATTTAATAAAGAAAATGAAGACATTCTTACGGAATCAGCAGATGATGGTGTACTACTATTATTATTNTTATTACTATTATTATTATTATTATTATTATTATTATTATTATTATTACTATTATTATTATTACTATTACTATTACTATTGTTACTATTATTACTATTATTGTTGTTGTTATTTCTCATTTGGTCATCAGTGGTGCCAAGGAAAATCAATCAAGGATCAGTGCTTTGACCTAAGATGTGGCAGACAGATCCTCAGTGGGGTATAGTACCACATAAATTAATGGAACTGGGATGGTTTAAACCAATTAAGAGTCTATACTTCCAACAAGTCCCTAGCAGTGGTGTGAAGTGCAGACAAGGAAATGAAAAATTGAGCATGTTTCTATAACCATTAATACAGTCTTTGCTTCACAGACTCCCTAGACACTATCAGTCCAAAAGATTGCAGGGACTTATAGAGGAGTAATGAAGTCAGGGCTAAAGAGATTTCAGATGTAGTAATATTCTTAAAGGTTTTGTCAGTTTTCTCTCTATGGGGAAAAGGTCTTTTGTGAAGGCACTGAGCTGAGGCTCAAAAGATTTGCACTTCGTTCCTAGTTGATCGTGGGCTCCCTCTTTGATCGTGGAAAATAACCTGTTTTGCTCATGTGAAAATAGGAATGCTAATAATAAGCCTTTGCCTGTCCTGCAGGACTAGGTAATATGAACACTGTGGGCTATGGTATCCTACATCTGTGTACAAACAGAAAGCATTGCACTTATCAGCAATCTTCATTGACTGCTGTAACGCAAACCATCATCAGAAAATTAAAATCACAGAATAACAGAGTATCATTAAAAAGAGTATTTATCTGCTGCTTATGTTATAACCATTCAAACAATTCAGTCCAGCAGAAGCAAACTTTTCTTCCTGTGTCTGAACTTTTCTAAAAGTAGAAGTGAATTCATGGCCAAAGGTAAAAGGGTTTTATGATACAAGGTGAGCCAATATTTTCAAGCTTCTAAAACATCATTTGCTTTCTTTCTTTTTTTTTTTTTTTAAAGTGCTAATGATTAAAATGTGCAGCCTGTACTAGAACCTTACAAGTCTCTTTTACATAAGGAAAACTAGATTTTCCTGTTTGAGATTGTTGCTGTGGTAGTATATAAATGTATAGGTATGGTCCACAGCCTTTAAACAAAATCTTCCCTGCCTTACTCCAGTTTGAGCCTTGTGTGTCTATGTACAATGCACTAAGGTTGCAAGTTTTTGTACTCCTATCTCTCTGCTGAAGGTCTGCTTCCATTTCTAGGCAGGAAAAGCAAATCAAGGCCTGTATCTTTACTAGAAAGTTAAACAGAACAAAGCACAAACCTGAGAGCGTGTATATGATCACCCATCTGCTAAACTGTGAGCAAATTGAAAGCACTGAGAGAGTGGTCAGGCATTGAAACAGGCTCCAAGAGAAGTTGCAAAATCATTCTCCCTGGAAGTGTTCAAAAAGTGTGTGGATGTCTCACCTGGGGATATGGTGTAGAGGTGAACATGGCAGTGCTGGGTTAACATCTTTTCTGACCTTAGTGATTCGATGAGTCAAAAATCCATGACATTGAATAAACTGGTTTTGGGTAGCATGCCAGCAAACATTGCCTAAGTGCAGTGAGCAGTTAGCACAAGTTAAGAATCATTCTCAGTATCTACTTTGCAAGTAATCTCTTCCTTCCTGGTCAGGGTTGGGAGATTTAGCTGTCTGAGGGTGAGCTGTAGCACACTGTGTATCAGTGTTACACCAATATCCTTAGTCTGTTTTTTTTACTGAAACAGAAACAGTACGGTGTTCATTAGTGTTTGGGGAGAAGAAACTCCTGAAAGATTTGAGTAGGGAAATTTTCATCGGAGCATCTGTCAACTGGTAATGAAGTCAGATTAAATATTTGTGTAGTAGAGTCATAAAACATAACTGTGGGAGTGACATGGGTCCACTTCTTCATCAAAATCAAGTACGGCAAAATTCTAGACAGATGTTTCCTAGGTGCTTCCAGATGGTTTTAAATGTCTTCAATGATGAAGAAAGCACAGACTTCCTGAGTAACCTAGTCTAGAGCTGAATTAACCTTTGAGATAGACATATCTTTCTTGTAATTAGCAGTTAATAATTATTTCATTCATTTATGTGAAGAAGAAAGTTCTTGTAGTTCAAACAATTGGCGGTCTACTGCCAGTCACGTGAGCATTCAGGATCCCTTCCTTGTTGTTCTTTCTTCCTAGGGTAAGATTTCAGAAGGTTAACGGAACTGGAAAGTGAAGAAGACTTACAATAAGGAACTGGAAGGATGGCATCTTGTAATTTGTAGTAGGAACCTTGTATTATGTGTATATTATATATGTGTGACATACATAATAGCGTGTGACATTTACCAATACTATAGGCCTGGCTGGGATCAATAAACTCTTGAACGATCCAGATTCTGCAATTATTATATTTTATTGAAACAAAAACAAAGCAGTTTCTGGCTTGCCACTCATAAATGCACTAACTACAGACCACGGATATGGGTTGCAACACAGATAGAGATGCTAGATATGGATTCTCTTGTATACAGAAATAATAATATCGTATGTGTAATATATTATATATATGTTATATATTTTATAAACTTATATATTATCTATTTATCATATTTATCTATTTATAAACATATCTATTTTATGAGAGTCATTCCATATATAAATGCACTAAGAGCGTTAATATGTGTCACATTAGACAGTGACATTAAATATGGTGCTGTTATTATTAAAACGTAATTGCATATTCAACTTGTTATAATTACTTTTTATCACAATGTAATAATTACATATTTCATATCTATGATTATATGTCTATTACTATATTGTTTTGTTTTACTGTACTTTACTATGATATGATAATTTATAAACTTTATATTATATAATAGATACACAGAATAAATCTATATATGAAACAAAAATCTAGATTCTTAGAGATACAAAATTATCTATATATGAAACAAAAATCTAGATTCTTAGAGATACAAAATTTCAGGTCAGCTCCAGTACAGTTGGTCCAATGCTGACTGAAGGTGTCCCTTCTGGGGACAAGGGGACACACTGTCCAGTGACTGATCTGGGCAAGCAGTGCTGATTTTCCTCTTGGCCTTTTTTGCGCTGTTTATTTTTTTCTTTCTTTTGTCCCACATTCCCACTCTTTCATACTCCAGTTTAGTCCCATTTCAAAGGCTGAGAACAACTGCATGTTGTAGGTGGGGTTTGGTGACTTTGTCCTGCATGTATGGCATGCGCTCTCTTCATGTGCGTTTTTAGGAGTGGACAAGTTCATATGTAAGGGGAGCTTAATGCTCTGGCTGCCTGTTTTGGAAAATGAAAAGCTACAAGGAGGTAGAATAAACCCTTCCATTTAAATAATAATAATTATTAAATAAACCCTGCCTCAGCAGTCTATCCACCTGCTGAGGCAGCAGGAGAGGCTGTGGGACCTTCACCAAAGCCTTTGCACACATCCTCTTCTCCTTAAAGGACCACATTTGTACTCTGAGGCAGTTCTCTGCTGCCAGTGTGAGCAGCACAAGCACAGCTCTGTGCACGAGCACATTCATTCAATCTTGGCCAAGGACGATTCTTTTGAACTGCTTCTGCAGAGCCTCATAGTCACTTCTTGCCTGGGAGTGGGCGGCCGATCGCTGCGCCAGGTGATGGAAGAGATTGTGTTTGTTACTCATTTGAACATCTGGGGGTAAATGGATGTCCTCAGGAAGCCTCCGGTTGCCCACAATGAAGTGGTTGAGGCGTTTTGCTACACACATAAGTGCAGGCTGTCGCTAATATCTATCAGTCGCTGCAGAAAATGTCTCCTGTGCCACTGATACACAGGCAGGACATTGAGGAGGTGCATAACAATGGTCTTCATGGTGTAGGTGGAAAAGCTGCAGCCCAGCTGAAGAGAGGTGAAGAATTGCAGGCATTTGAGGTGCAAGCTGTTGGGAGGGGCCTGCCTGCCGATGTACTTGAAGAACTCAGCCTCTGCCACAGCATAAGTCTCAGGCCAGGTTGTGCTTTGGGTGTAGGCCTCTCTAGTCTGGCTGCTCACAAAGATGTTGGAGTCAATTCTGCGCATCCCAAACATCTCAGTCCTGAAGCTTTCTCTGCCATTGGTCATCTTGAATTGGCAGGAGCGTCTGGAGAGCAGCACCACTAAATGCCAGCTGTGTGACTGAGGGAAAGCTGGCCAGATTGCTCTCACCAGTTGGTACAACCAGCGGGAAGTTTTGTGCATGTCGAGGTAGGAGCCAGTCTAGGAAGCTGGGATCCTGATTCCTCCTCAGCTCCTCCTCGGGGTGGTGCAGGAAGCACAGCATGTCCTCACCCTCCCTCGTGCAGGTGCACTCCAGCTGCATGCGGACACGGAAGTTCCTCATGTGCCACTGCTCAGCAGGTTCCAGCTCCAGGTGGAAGCTGTGGCCTCGGGGAGGAGTCATGGGGATGAGCACACGGTACACAGCATCCTGCTCATGGGAGACTCCAACCTTCAAAGGCACTGCCCACACCAATGGCTTGTTGCAGGACTGGGTAGAAAGTATTTGACAAAATGTGTCCAAAGTCAATTGCATAATTGTCCATGAGAACAGTTGTCCACTCACAGCCTTTCTGCAGGTCCTGCACAGGCCACTGTATGCACTCCAGTAAGTCTTCCGATGTTATCGTCAAGATCTTCTTGGTCTACAAGTGCAACATCATTGTTTTCTGCATTTGCGGCCTCACTGTCAACTTCTAACATCATGGTCTTCATTTGCAGCATCATTGCCAACTTCCTGTACATTGCCCCCATCATTGTTGTCTTCCTCCCAATTTGCATCGTCTTCTTCTTCATTTCCAACATCTTCCTCTTCATTTGCACCATTTTCTTTTTAATACTCCTCTCTCCTCAGGGTCGTTTTCCACCCAATAAACCATAAGACCATGACAAGCACAGCAAGCACAGCAAGCACAGCAACAGTGAAGAGCTGCAAGAGTCACACCTGCTCCAGGCTGAGCCGCTCCCTGTCCTGCTCCAGGCGAATCCTCTCCAATTCCAGGAACTTTGCATCCACCTAGATGCGCCGACGCGTCTCCTCATCCCAAACATCACCCATGAGCTGTGGGTACAGGATGAGGCTTTTCAAGAGCAGAAAAAGGAATACTACAGAATTCATGGTCTGCAGGAAGATGGAGAGAAGGCTTTGAGTGGGGCTGGGGGGGAGGGTACTACTGGTTGCTGGAGGGAGGACAGGAGCCTCGGGGATCTGAGGGCAGGAAGGATAGGGCCCCAGACAGCTGGCAGGCAGCAAGGCCTGTTCTGCTGCCCCAGCAGCAGCAGCAGCAGAAGCAGCAGGGTGCCCTGCCCAAGGCTCTCCCATGAGGGGCTGTCCCTGCATGCAGGGGAGGGCCCAACCCTGGATGCAGTGTTTGTGCCCCAGCCCTTGTCCCCAGCCCAGCCACCCCACCACGTGTGCACTCACCACTTGCCCAAGCAACGCAGGGCCAGCGTTACCTGCTGGGGCCTTTTATAGCTGCCCCCATTGTGACACATCCCCCGTGATGTCACAGGTGTATCACAACCCAGCCAACCCCACCATTTGTCCCCACCCCCACTCAGACAGTCAGAGAGGCCCTGGTGTAGTGGTTAAGGCTTCCTTTGGGTGAATCTTCTTCCAAGAACTCCTGTTGTTCTTTCTTTTGGGTTTATTTTCACCTGCCCTCCATTGGCAATCTCACAGATATCCATGTTGGGAGGCACCCTCGAGGATCATTGAGTCTAAGGTTTGACTCCTCACCGGTTGAGCTCCAGTATGAGCTTATGTATTATATAAGATAAAAATAAAATTTGGAACAAGGCTATATTTTGGGGTCCCAGTGGCATCATAAAATGCTCTTGTTTCTTGCTTTTATGGCTCATTTTGATGTTAGCAGAGTCTTGAGATATTTATGTAGCCTTGAAATTCAAAACCATCTTCTCTTTAAAGCATTTGGTTTTAAAAGGGGTACATTTGTAAGTGGTAAAAAAAAAATATCTCTCCATTGTGAAATATCAATTATTTGTAAGTGCTTGGATTAATTTATTGGATTTTATGGGTAAAAGAAATGGAAATTGTTTTTTACATGAAAAATTAATATTTTACATCCAGCTGTGTCTGGCTGGGCAATAAATCAGCTCCTTACAATTACTTATTTGTCAGTCAGCATGTTAGTTCAAAAAGCAAGAAGCTTGCCTGTGGATCCTGCTCTACTTGAAAGCAGGGAGAGTTCAGGTCAAATCAATTTGAGCCACAGTAATTAAGAACAAGATTGAAGATCCTTCCCTACCTCTGTAGTAAGCGTCTGGAGTTACTTTTTAGAATGGATCCACTTCTAGGCAGCAGTGGAGAATACTGAAGGTAGACAATACTACTTAGGAAGAGCTTTTTTAAAGTGCTTAAGAGAGTTGTATATGAACCAAATACTCAGACTTCTGAATAAATCTGAGTACTTCATATTTCCTAAGCAGGGAAACATTTGTCTTTTCAGCTTATCTATTTACAGCTGCATATCGCAACCTTCAGAGGATGTATTTACAGAGTCTCTCTACATAGGAGAAAATTAAACAAGGCTGGGCTAAGGGTACTGGCCCATGATCATCATGATCATGTCAGTTGTTGGTGGTATTCGTTGATTTTTCTGGTTACTACTCTCTCTGACAACATCTAATCATGTTTCAGGAGTTGTACCAGGGACCATCTCCAATATAGACTTTGTAGACCCTTATTTTGGCAGGTCAAAAAGTTTGATGATATTAAAGGAACATTCTGCACCCTTTAAACCAGGATCAGAAAATGGACATGAGCTCTTTTCACTGGTGTGGATATAGCCAGAACATTTGAGTTAATGCCAGCAGAATGAAAACCTAATAGAAAACTAGTAACTTTATCAAAAAGTTAAGAATGAGGCACAAAATTATATCAAATTAAAAAAAAAATCTCATAGCTACTGATGTAAATAAAAAGCTTCCCTCAAATTTTTCTTTAGGGTCTTTTGATTTGGCAAGGCAACAGAAAATCTTGTTTAATTTTGACAGAATGTAAGTTTTTTTAAGCTTTCCTTGGCCATCAAGATGAAAAATTAACTGTAACCAGAGCTCTAGTCATACAGCATTCCTAGTGAAGAATTCTGTCATGACAGGGAAACTAAGTCAGTCATATCCAAGAAAGATAATTAGTTGCACACTTCTCGCACATGCAATATCATATTCAATTACAAGTACATTAAATTACTGTGGAAATAGGGTCACATGAACTCCTGCTATACAGGAGAATCTCAGACCTTTGGAAGTTGCAGAAGGTGAAGAGAAAGCTCAGACCTCTGCCCTCCCAACAACCTCATGTATTAGCATTGCTCTCTTTCTCCTGTACTGGGATCCTGCTGTGGAAGTGCATGGGGTGCATGGGGCTGGGGACTGAGGGACACATAAAGGCCAGATGTTGAAACCAGGGGGGCATTAGAAAGCACATTTTTCACCAGTAGTGCTACAGAAACTCCCATGTCAACTCACCCTATGTCCTATGTCCTGTGCCTGAACAACTTGTCTGTTACAAGTGAAGCTATTGTGCGTCTCTACGCCCAACCCTCTCCTGCAGCCATTTGTCTCACAAAGTAGCATTTCTCTAACTAAAACTAGAAGTAATATTTGACACATAATGAAGTTTTACTGCTTCTATAAAACCTATGTATTTCTGAGTGTTAGTTTCTGGCATCATTTGATCTCATATTTATATGTACACAGACAGTCATTTACTGAGCCTGGTGTAATGAGTAAAAAGCTGGCTGGTGAAACCACATCATCCCATCACCCACCTGTAAAATATAGCTAACTTGAATGCATTTGAATGATTATATATGAACTAATTAAGGACTGAGTGAATGATTTGTGAAGTTGTGGATAAATAGTCCAAAACAAGGAGGTTACAATAAATTGGCAGTGGTTATCTCAAGGTCATGTTAAAGCTGTGCTGTTCCAATGATAGCATTAGCTAGCAATGATCTAATTAAAAACTGTATGTACACCGAGTTATAAAGAGAGAGTACAAGAGTAAACAAGTGGCAGAGTCTAGATTTATTTGCCATGCAATGGAAGCAATCACAGCATGATGTTGAGGTGTCCAGCACAAGGAATACGGATGCATAAATAAAAAGCAACATCTGCAAGACTGTGTATTTCAGAATAAACAACAAAGCAATAGCAAGTGTGTTTCAGGATGTGCAGCCACAGGCTTAAAGGCTTGATGATGAAGATGATTAAGAGTCATAGTTCCTGGAGGGTTTCTTATCAATTTAAAGAGTATGTTCTGCAATGGATTGTTTTGTGAGACCAAAGACAAATGACTGAATCAAAGTGAATTTCATCAGGGGCAAAAGACATGTGCAGTGGGATCACAGCAAGTGTAAGCAACAGGAACAAGGCAGCAAAAACCACCGTGTCAACCCTGCTAGGAGCAGGAAACACTCTCCCTTGGCTGTGTCTCACAAAATTATGGCACATGTAAGCAACCACAGTACAGGGAGAAGGGGAGACAGTTCTGCAGTGGAGGTGGCAAAGGGCATAATCCCACTGACTTCAGCAGGGATCACGTGATTTTCAAGAATCTAGCTAAAGAATCTCTGGTTCATTGCCAATGTATAGCAAATTAAATTAAGAAGCTATTAAATTAGAAGGAGTTTGTGTTTCTTTGGTTTTTAATTGTATCTGATTGGAAATCACGTTATTTAACCCTGAGAAGCTATTTCCTATTTTTAAATCTGTCTGAGAATAAAACCACAGAGACAGAAAAGAAAAAAAGACTACTTTCTTTCTGATATAAATGTACAACTTTCATTGGCATTTTAGTGCTGCATTCTGTCCTGCATACATATGATCATGCATAATAGGACTTTCTATAAGATGCCAGCCTTTCAAATTTTCTGATTTTCCATGTTACCTCAAACTATGGTATTATTATTTTCCTCTTCAATGGGCACTGAATATACAGATTGAGGCTGGCCAGCATCAACTTAATCAGCACTTTTTTTTTTTATTCTGTATTCTTTTTCTGTATTCTTTTTGTGTAATAAAACCAAATATTACATCTAGCTTTCTTTTTCCTTTGGCTGTGATTTTCTTTTTGGCTGTGATTTTGAAGGTTTCCTTTTCTCCATTAGCTCTAAATAACATTTTTGTCATTGCACTGAACAATTGAGCTATTTCTCTCAAATACTGCATTTGTCATTGAACTGAACAATTTGGGCCATTTCTTCCCATATCCTACAGATTTTTCTGTTGGCTCAAGAATAATTATTTCACAAAGTACCTGTGGGGTACTTTTGTTCCCCACAGGTCTAATCATCCAAACCATCTGAATCTAGCTGAATCTGAACACTTTTTCTTCATTACTTCTCTATAGCTCCAAGGAAGTAACTGTGACTCTATGGCCTTGTATTTTCGTACATTTTTTGCTGTATCACATATCATTGTTTGTTGTATTTTTTCTTAAAAGGTTCTTAATGTTTTTTTTTAAATTTCCTGGTAATTCTTCTCCTTTTTAATGACTTTGCGTTAAATAATCCATGTTTCATCTCTTATCATATTTTCTTATCAGATTAAATTGAAAATAGAGTAGACAATTTTGAGAAATTCATTCATATATACTTTAAAAAGACTTTTAAAATTTGTCTTTTTTGTGTTTTAGAAAGTAATTTCATTTAAACATCAGCTAAACTATAAAAAACTAGGGGTTCAGTAGGATTTTTCCGTTTATCTATAGATTTGATTGCCTTGGAAAATTATGGGAATATCAACACCAGAAAAGAATATTATTATAGAGGTTTTATCACGTTTTGAGTGTTCTCTGGGACTGAGCAGGTTTTCAGACTGCACAGCCAACCTGAACAAGAGAGATGCAAGACAAAAAGGATTGGTGCTTTCTGTGCCCTCTTTAAATCTCCTTTTGCCTAAGGCTGTGAGACAGGAAAAGTCTGAGCTTTTTTGACATGTATTAAGAGCCTGACTTCCACTTCAACTAATTCTTCCCTCAATCCTCTCTCACAAGTGAGTGATAACATGATCTAATACTTAAGGTTTTTTTAGTAAGGTGAGTGGGTTTAAAAGAAAGCTTAAAAATATGGTAAATTGAAATTAATGATTTCTGGAACCAGTAAAATTCCCCAAGAGGATACAAAATGTAAAGGAAAATAAAGTCAGAAGCTGGAGGCAAGAGCAGTAGTTTTTGAGCATTTAGAGCATGAAAGAAGTTGGTAATATTTAAAACCAGCTACAGAAAACAGTTTCTAAAGGGAAGTTAGCAGTAGGAGCTAAAGGAGATAGTGGTGGTAGCCAGGAAAGATGCCTGAAGGCCATAGCAGGATAGGGGCTGCTGTCTAGGTAATTATAGCTCATCTCAATAGAACTCCTGCATTAAGAAGTAAAGGAAGAAAAGGCACCGAGAGTGGCAAGGGGCCTGAAAGATGAAAGGGTCTTGTAGTTCACTGACAAATGCAACATTCTTTGCTTCAATATTCCTATCTTAGCGCAGACAGGCTCAAAATCTTGTGTTAAGGTGGCAGAGGTGACCTGAGCATGCTGAGGTACTCCCCAGCTGTGAAGCACAGTGTGCTAAGTGTGGCTATTCTTCGTCTCTGTGTCCTCCAAATGCTTTGATATTAAGGACTGGATGCTACTTGCATGCTAAGGAGTCATATTTGTTTCTGGATACTATACTGATATTTCAAAATATTTTAAAGCATTATACATAATGATGGACGACACCACCTGGGAGCCTAAGTGAGACTTCAAACTACCTGAGCTAATTGGATTTCTATTATTTCAGATAATCTTGCTGGGATGCTTGGAAATGAGTTTTATTCTTCATTAAAAGGACAAAGGGCTGCATATTTAAAGGGCAGCACTAATGTATGCACAGAGGGCAAAAAATAATGTTGTCTAAAGTTTTTTATGGGCTCCTGCCAGTTGTGACTAATGTTGGTGCAGGTATTAGAAAAACACAGGCCAATGTGATGATGAAGAGAAAAGACTGGAGATTAAAAGAAAAGTGGTTTGAAAGCTCTACTCATAGAACTGCATGAAGAATAATACATAATGTGGATGTAATAAAAATGATAATGCATTCTGTCATTTAAGACAATTAGACTTTGATCCTGGAAGATGTTTCTTGTAGCTAAAGCACTGTATCTGGTTAGAGTTCTGCTGCATTTATATTTTCTGTTTAGATTGGATGCTAGAAAGAATTTCGTCATGGAATGTTGACGCGGTGCCTGTCCAGCTCCTAACACCTTGACCAGCCCAGCTAGCTCAACCAACCAGAACCAGCGTGGGCCACCCCTAAGAAGAGGCTCTCTGGGTGTGGCTAAGAGCTCTGCAGCTCTCAGGTACTGCATGTCTGGCAGAGGCAAAGGATTGAAGAGGAGTCTTTTTGTTGCTCCCAGGGAAAGGTTTACGGAAGGGCACCGAGGAACAGAAATCCAAGGGAAAGGAACAGCAAGGAACCAAAAAAATGGAGTTAAAGCAATTTAAATACAGGGGAGGTCTTGGGGGAGGATACAATCTCTCAACCAATCATAAATTAGTGTGGGAGGAACATGAGGCAGAGTTGAATACATAATGAACCAATAAGGGAAAACATAGGTGGGGAAAAACATAGGCTCACAAATCATATTTTGGAAAGGGGATGATACAGAGGTTTCTGGAAGAGGGGGAGGAGCCAGGGAGGATTGACAAGGGTCTGGGAGGGGAATTAGGGGATGGACAGGGAACTTTCTAGATAGGTGGGACCGGACAGGGGTTGACAGGCAGGGAAAAGGTGGGGATTTCAGGGAAGGCAGGGGGTAACACAAGAGTAAATAATTAACTAAAAGCACACAGCAACAGAAGGTGTTGTCAAGAATTGTAACAGTCTGCCCAGGGCGGTGGTGGAGTCACCATCTTTGGAGGTATTTAAACAACGTATAGATATGGTGTTTAGGGAATGACTTAAAACACAAAAAAGGTAGGTTTAGAATAGATATTAGGATATAGATGTGAGAATGGTGAGGTCATGAACAAGTTTGCCCAGGGAAGATGTGAATACCATATCCCAAGCACGGTTGGAGTTTGAGCAGCCTTGTCCATGGCAGTGGGGTTGGAGGAAATAGGTTATCTTTAAGAGCCCTTCCAACCCAAGTTTTTATATGATTCTATGTTATAGTGGTGGCCTTAGCAGTGCTGAGTTAATGGTTGGAATCAATGATCTTAAAGGTCCTTTCCAAACTAAATGATTGAATGATTTTATGGTTTCCAGTATTTTCAGAACAGTATCCTTTCCCGCTGCCTTGTTTGAGATGCAAAGAGTCCAGGCCTGAGGAGACATTGATGTGATGTTCTCATGGACATAGTGATAAAGTCCAGATGATTCCCAAATATGTGGAGATCTGGAGGGAGATCTGGAGGGAGATCTGGAGGGAGATCTGGAGGGAGCCAACTGGCTTACCATGTAGGAATATTCAAACACAGAGGAAGAGGAGCTGGGTCCACTAAGGAACCTCCTCTAACACTCACCAAAAAGTTGCTGCTGGGAATCATGGCATGTTCTGGCAGAAAATTGTAACACTCTTCTGTTGTCTTCCTTTTGCAAGGCTTTTGACACAGAAAGATCAACTTTGCATGGCTGTCTGCAGAAAAGAAAGAGAAGTAGACACAGAAACATACATGAGGTCTAACTTTGTGCAAACGTTTATCAAAATAATTCTCCATAAGCACAGAATCCTTTCAATGACTTTTCAGAGGTTATTTTTCTCCACAGTAAAATCTGTCAGTTTACTCATCTGTATTTTAAGTGCTTTCCAAGTGTCTCCAGCAGAAGGAAACAGGATACCGTGACCCTGAGTATCAGATCAGTAACTTGATTCTCATCAAAGAAAACAAAAGTAGGGAGCATGTGATCTACCCTCACCATCGGAACAAAGCAGTCAGCTCAGAAAAGCCAGTGCTACCAGGTGCAGAGAGAGAACTCCTTTGTGAATAACTGTGAATAGCAAATGCAGGAGACTTTTAGTCAGCCTGTGGGAAATGACTGAAAAGACAGAGTGGGTACCTTTAATAGCCAAGGTATTTGATAGCATGCCTTGCTTTGTTTCTCTTTCTGTCAGATGCCACATTCAGCTGTGTTTGAACTGCTGACACCAGTGGGAGCTTGGCTCTTTCTCCCTCTACTGAGATCTGTGGGGTATAATTTGCCTATTTGGCTTGATATAGTGGTGTCTTAGACAATATATAGACAACTGGTCGTGGTGGGTGATGAATATAGGTGAGTAGAATTTCAGTCTGCAGGTTCAATATAACTAATGAAGTGTTACTAAAGCATTTTAAGAGAAACTGGTTCTTGCATTTACAATGTGCTGTAATGATTTACTTAGCAGTCTCCCTTTAGACTCAGTATACAAGTTACAAATGATGCAAAATGTTGCTGATCAGAGATATTGACAATCGCTCATTGGTATTGACATATGCAAGATTCTCCACCGGGTGCCAGTGCAATTATGAACTGACTTTAAAACTTGCTCTTGGTCAAAGGCTAAAAGAAGACCTTATTTCTCATCTCATTTCAAAGTTTCTCCTATCTTATTCTTCAATTGTTTCCTCCAACAGACCAAAGTAATAATGATAACAATAATAATAAATAAAATAATTTTGCCCCACTAAAATGTCCTTCTTTACAATGGGATACATAGAAATAGACTCAGATTTTACATTTGAATATGTCCTTCAAAAGAGCCTAAGTAATAGAGGAAAAGAATCTTGTCATACCTCACTGAATCTGTGGTTTCTACCTAAGTCCCTGTGTCCCATGTTCCTTTTGACTAGGAATATCCAAAAACAACATGGTGCCTTAAAAATAAAAGTTACTCAGTATGTTGAAGAGGTTTCTGAAATGCGTTAGTAGAAACCCTCTCTCCACTTAACTAAGAAAAAAACCAATTAATTCATGCAAAAGATTGGTCAGAGAATCACAGTGAAAACATCTCTGAAGTATACTGTTATAAAATCATTAAGGTTGGAAATGACCTCCGAGATCATTGAGTCCAATTATTAATAATGTAATAACTCCCCTCCAGGGAAAGCAGGACTGGTTAAAAAACACTTAGTCAAACTGCACCTTTTCTCTGTGCTCTTGCTTGAAAATCAGGATGCAAACTGACCGAATTTTGCTGCTGAGATGTATTTCCTTTTTGTTTCATAGGAGTATCAAGCAGGGACTCTATCAGCAGCGGTGCATTATTCTTGACACAGCCTGAAAGAAAGCATTTGCTCCTTGAGACTGTGTGACACACAGCATGCAGGCTTCTGCTTCAGAAACTCTGTTGCTCATTATAGAAATGTTAAGTTTACTCTCCACTCTGGCAGCTCTGCTTCAGCAGAAGAAAATAACAGATCCAACAAGTTATCCCAATGCCTATGGACTAGCACCAGTAAACAAATCTCCTGTCTCCTTGTGCTTGAAACAGCTGCTGGTGATTACCCTCCTCCCGTGGAGACAGAAACACATCTGGTGTCTGCAGAGCAGCAAAGAAACAGAGAGGAGATGAGCCAAAGCAGCCGTCCCTGGTGTACACAGCTGCATCAGCTCAGCACTGCTGCTCCACCTGAGAACCATGGCTCATGCAAGCAGTGGGTCAGGGTGGTTATTAGGAAAATGAGGAAAATATAAAGGGTACTTTTCCTCCTTCATGTTTCCCCACTGTGGCTGAATCATTTAGCTTTGTCTTAGGTTTTCTATGTGGTGTTCACTATTTGCATTCTTCCACATTCCTCATGTTCATGTTAAAAAGATGACCAAGATGAGCTAAATTATCACATTTGTAATCTTTGATGAAAATTTACCTATGTGAAGAAGAAAACTACAACATCCTACTACTCATCTGTTTCTCTAATGGCTTATTTGTGACCTGTAGAAATAAAACTTTCTATCTGAAGTGTCATTGTTTCAGACCAGAAGCCCAGACTCTGTAGGTATGAGGTGAGTTTTAAAGAACTTTAAGATAAAGAAAACAAGAAAATGTAGAAGTACAGAGCCCATATGTGCCTTGCTTCATTTGTTTTTAGCTTTATGTGGCAGGATTAAGGCTTAAAAAACTTGGCAAAATATGAAAATGAAAGGTGAATTTTTTACATGCTGTCCCCTATTGATGCTAATTTTCATGAGAAAAGTAGAAAAATACTAAATATTGTGGAAGAATTGGCAACATATTTGCCTACTGAAGCTTATGGTGGAACGTGTCTGTATATTTTAATTGTTTTTCTCTTACACTTATGAATTAAAAATAAGTTTTAAAATTGCCTCTTCTTTACAACTGACATGAGTTGTACCATACAAAAAACATATTCTAGCTGGAGCTAAAAACATTGATGCAAAATCAATATAGGCTGGATGCTGGCAAAGCTGCTGCAATCTGGTATCAGCTATCATCAGGGTGAACCCACTTGACTTTACATCTTCATATTTATCTGTTTTCTTCACTTCTTCCTTTCCACTTCTCCTCCCCTGTCAGCATACCTTGCTTTGCAGTTATGCTACTTTTATTTTTGTAGCTCTCTCTTCTATGCCTCGCTACTATTCCCATTAGGAAAACCTTTTTCCTTTTAATTTCTTTTTTCACTTGGGTGTGGAAAGCCTTGAGTTTATTAGATTAACATTTTTTATCATCCTAAAAAAAGTGAGCAAGTCAGAGAGAAAAAGACTTCTGCAGTTAATGCCAGCTGTGAGAGTGATGAGAGGAACTGAAAAACTTCAAATGCGGGAAAGGGAGGAATACTGCTATATGTCTAAGAGATTGTGACTACAGACGGTGCTGAACACTACTAATTACATTCCTGTATATTCCTATGCTATTTGAAATCCAAAGCGAGACTGGGTGATGATGTATATTATGCCATATCTCACAGAATAAAATTTTGTTTTCATCATGATTTACTTTTTTCCAGTAGTTCTCATTTTAGTCTTTCTTCTCCTTTATTTCTTTTTCCATCTCTCTTTCTCTTTCTCTCCCTCTCCCTCTCTATTTTTCCCCTTCCTCTCCCTATTTCTCCTTCCCTCCCTCCCTCCTTCCCTCCCTCCTTTTCCTTTCCTTTCTCACAGTATTTCTCTGTTAATGATGACATGAGGCACAAATGTCATTCAGCATGGGAGAGGAAGAGCTACCTCTCTCTCTCTGAGCATAATGTGTTGGTGCTGACTTGTTTTGCTTTATTTCTTTAAATGACTGTTTTCTCTCCAAGCAAATTGCCCAAACTCCCTCAACTGACAATGTGATAACTATTGAGGCTGAATGTTTGTAAAGGAGAGGAATACAGTAGGCTCATACATTTTCTGAAGAATTTTTATGAGAATCACTTTTTACAAAATTTCCCAATTGATTTCCTGTGTTATTACTCCTCTGGCTCCCAATAATGTTATTTAGACAGAGAAATATTTTGACAGCGTATCTTCTCATTTATACTTTGCTTACAGCAGTGGCCTATAAATAGGCCATTATAGTCTGGAAAAAAAAAATTACAAAGAGTAAAACTTTTCCTCTGTGTTGCTTAAAAAATGCGCTCTGAATAATAGTTGTCCAACATACATCTGCTATTATAATTTAAGATTTTTCTACTATGCTAAGCATGCAGAGGTGGACTAATTTGTTTAATAAATAGGTAAGAATAATAAGCAGGTAATTTTATATCCACAATGCAGTCCTGATTACTATGGAATATCTCTGTGTTTTCAAGGAAAGAGCTATGTGAAACAGCAGTAGGAGCAAGTCTAGCAGACCCATTACCGTGGCATGAGTGAGTTTTAGGTCAATGAGGTTAAAAAAAATCTTGCTTCAGGCCAACCCAAATCTTGCTAATTGGTTTAGACAAGGTAGCCAGTTGGTACTGATATGACCCCCAATAGAACTAATGTGGTCGTTCTGGGTCCAGGTTCTGCCAGTCAGGTCTGTGGAAAGTAGTCCCATTAGCTTCAGTCATAATGCATGTGCAGGAGGCAAATGCATTAGTGAATTAATCAGAAGAGCTCCTTGGAGGAGGCAGCAGGTGGCAGATGCCTTGAGGGGCTGCTGTGGTTAGCAGCTTGCCCCACTTCTTCTATTCAGAACTGTAGTACTGCACCAGAAAATATTAGAGCCAGGGACACCTGCTGGTGTGAAAAGAGTTAGATAATTTCAAGTATTCCATTAATGAAAAGGTCTCCTTATTCTATTTGTGCATGTGGGGGAGTCCTGGGTGTTTTCATATTCTGGTTCTGAACCTGTCATGCCTCTATGTGAAGTCTTTGGGCACAGCAAATTTTAGTTCCAGGTTTATCATCAGTGTAAGAGAAAGCTTATCTAGAAAGTTACATTTATTTTTGTCATGAATTGGAGCAAATTGTAATGGAAATTCTTAATCTGCTCTAATATTCAAAGATCATTTTAGCTGTACTTACATCATTTTTCAGCAACAGCAAGGAAATCAGATAGGCCTGATGGGTTTTGGGAAATTAGCAGATTTGCTTCAGTGTCAGAAAATCTCAGTGTGTTCTGTGGTGATTGACTATGAGAATTTTAAATGGAACACTGGATGTTGGTATTCAATATGTTGCATTCACTAAATGAATGGTAAAATTTCACCAAGATATCACTCTCTACTGAATTATGTGGTAGACTGCCAAAATGACGTGTCTTCTGTGGGGTCCTGCTAAATAAAACCAGTAAGGGCCTAGTCCTTCTCACAATACACTTTTCGCTGATCTTATGCCCTATTGCATGACTTGGAGAACAGTAAGGCAAGGTCAGTCAACAGAAGGCAGTGACTCCTCTTTTGAGAAATGCAGGTGCTGGGTGGAAAAAACTACACCAAGAAAATTGAGAAAGGCTGTGCCAAAGAGCCAAGGAAATGTCTCAAGGGCTTAAGCACAAAGGAACTGTTGAAGGAGAGGAAAAAATGACTGAGTAATAACTGAGCAATGACAGTGAACTCTGTTCACTCTCAAGCTGTATGAGGCTTGGAAAGAAGACACGTTCAGATGGAAAACAAAAATAAAGGCATTGATTGTTAAACATAGGGTTGTGGTTGACATTAAAAGGTGAAATGTTTGTATAAAGTGATATTGTCACAACAACAACATTGTATACACTTGCCATGAGCAAATTAAGCTGCATATTAAAGTGTTCCCAACCACAAATGCGATGCCTGAGCAGCCATCTCATAAAAGTAGTTGAAGCGAGAAACCATTTTCTGAGGGAATCTGATAACAGGATTATGTGATGGGGTTACAAGATAAGACTGGCAAGATGCAATTATCTAGATCCCTTCCAGACCTATTCCCCTGGGAAAAAAGAGGAAATCAAAAGCAGTGGCTTATACTGCTCCACAGGTGTACGCGTGGTCCAATTTATAACCTCAGTTTGCCAAGGCTGGATATTAATCCAGCTACCTGGAAGTGTTATAATGTTCTTTTCTCCCCAGTAGCCATTTCATAAGCACACAGATGTTGACTAGACTGTCAAAATATATGGATTAATATGTAGTTGATGCAACTACTTGTTCCTCACTGTATCAGTGTTCCTACCTCCAACACAGTCTTATATTTAAAAGACATCAGCAATTCATAAATACTAAAAACTCAAGTAAGATGGCACTGATGCTGCTAGAGAGAAGACAGCAGACAGCATTCAGGAAATTTTTCAGCTCCTTGGCCTCTTCCAGGTTTTTGTTTGCAGATACTTATCAGCAATTCATCAACTTGTCAATTTGCCCCATAATCTCTGAGTGGTCTGGTGCAGCTCTAGCCTAGCATGAGCAAAAACTTCTCTCCAGTTGCTAGGTAACTCTTGTGTCTATTCATCTGCGGTGCCTGTTATCAGCTGTTCACATCTCTATTTACTTTTCATCTTGACCATAATAATGTGATATAACTGGACACAGAGCCTCCAAGACTCATTTAAAAGCCTTCACACAGTAAAAAGTGCTGCATCTTTGGCAGCCTTCCTCACAAATGTGTGTGCAGTTCCGCTCAAGTTAAAAGGGGGTTTCAGTTCCCAGCTATCCAGGGTTCTGTGTATTTTAGGACTGCTTTGAAGTTGTGAATGGAAACCATCCTGTAAGAGATCTGATGATCTAGTGCAATAGATCACCTTGTAAACTGCATATTCAACCATCAAATTTTGGGGAGGAAAACAAATAAGGAAGCACACAAATGGAAATAAAACCTTCCTTGGAATCTAGAGATCACAAACTCATCAGTACCTGCTAAAAGAAACAGTAAGGCAATATCAGTATTTTTAGAACTTTTGGACAACCCTTAGCAAATCCAACTATTTGCACACCTCCTTTGAGAGATAATGAAAAGACAGAAAAGAGTATGCATAGCCATTTTGCCTACTGCATTAAAAATTCCATTGAGAAAAGTGACATGTCATGTCCAAACCAGAGAAACAGAAGAACAACTGACTTTATTGTGCTGAATTTCAGTATATTCTAACAGTCTTATTCTATTCTTCTAACAGAAGAAAGCACCTATCACACATAACAGTGAAACATCCTTCTCTTGAAATAATCACTCTGACTACAAATCCAGGTATAATGTGAGGGTACAACAAACAGCTGGAATAGAAGGTCAAGGCAAGTTGTAGACAACTGTAGGAGATGGACTAGGAAATGATCAATGTATCAGCTCTCTACCGATACCCCAAGACCTTGGGAAAAAAGTTTTGATACATCTTTGCTCACATTCCTGTCTGCCAAAGGAAAGTTCAGCCGGTAGTGTATTTTACATAGAGGAACCTATATATGTCCAGCTGTCTATCTCTCTATAGAGAGACATTTATCAACTAAATACATACAGAATTTGTTAAATTATTTATTAAGGAAGGAATAAGGAAGCAAACTCAAAATGCCTCTGTCTGGAAAGAAAAACAATCCTACATCTCCCCAGTTACTAACAAATGACCCTTCTTTGCCCTACCTAGAGAGTGAATGTACAGTATTTAACAGATTTCCTTTGCAGAATTTCTTGGCAATCAGGAAAACATAATGTACTTCAGAAAGATTTATCAAAATACTTTTAAAATCAATGAATCCACAGATCTAAATATACAAATAATAGAGAAAAATTTTCAAGAGGTTTCTCACAATGTGCTCTGAGTGATAACAAGATGCCACTCTTCAAGTGCTTCATCAATTACTTACTATAGGCAATTGGCTGAATTTCCATCATAAACAGACAGCCTTCTCTATGGAAAATGCACAAGTAAAAAGCTCTACATAGATAACACTTCAGGGTGCTCTATATAGTCAAACCCTGTCGGCTGGTGCTAGAAATTCCCTATATCTTTTGATATTTAAATCTCCTCAACTTGCACTTTTCACACTACTTTGCCTGGAAAGCTAGAATGATCATAAGTCTTGTTTAAGATATTACACATTAGAATAGCTGGAACTTTTATTTATGTTAAGGTCTCAAAGCTGTATTCAGAACTCACAGCACATTTGAAAATTATTTTCACACAATATTTTTTCCTCCATGATGGGAAAAAATGGCATCTTGGAGAATGATGGCTTTGCTTTTAGGCCATCCATCAACAAAATCCAGGTTTTCCCTTTGACCAGACAGTATATATAACATTATCTATTTTTATTTATGATATGCCAGATATACATGGAGCATTAAATGTGCAATAGAACTCAAGGTATTTATAATCTAGAGCCATGCATTTATCAGATGATTGAGGCCTTCCTGGCTGTATCCACTAGGTCCACTGGTTCTTCAAACAGTAGTTTCCTTCAATGTCCCTTCTTTCATCCATTTCCATCTACCTTATACACTGAATAAAATTAAACACAAGTCTATGACAAATAAATCAACATCAGAGACACAAAAAATCAGAATTAAGTTGTACAAGCAACCTTAAAAATACAGTTTCAGGTTGTTGGGGTATTTGGCTTTGTGTCTTTGACATACTATTAGTGCAGTGTTCTTTCATCCATATTCATGAACACACATTTATCAGAGGGCAAATAAGGCACGTCTTGGAAAAGGAGACAATTTAGGAGGTTCTGGAGAAATATTTAAAATCTCTCTGCTTTGAATGAATAGAATATATCCTTTAAATAGAAAATGGGATTGATAAATCATACCCAAACTATCTTCTGTAGTTGCACACTTTAAATGTTATTGTACCAGAAATGATGTTTCTTTTATCTAAGCCCCCTCTGCACTGCCTTTTAGAATTGTGATTCCATTGCTGCTCCTCTTTCTTACATTAATTTATTCCACATGACAAATTTGCAGCAAGAGGATAAACCTGTGTTTAACCTAAGTTATTTTTTTGGAGATGGAGCCCCCAGAGGATGGAAAAGGACAAGAGTTAACTTCTTGCATACTGTTGAATTCTTAAGTCATCAGAAAATTACATGGCAGAGTCTTTGCTTGGCTGATTTTGAGTTGAACTCAGTGTTCTGTAGGAGTAATAACGATAATTTCTGCAGGATTAGGTGGTGCTTTGTAGTTGTATTACAATACGGGCACCAGTACAGCTCAAAGTGGGGAAAAGGGTTGAAGATTAGATGTGTTGTGGAACATATAATCTAATATAGATGCTAGTACCACTACAGCCAGGTTGTCTGTGACAATAAGTAAGCAGTACTGTTCTTTAAAACTAATGTGCTTAAAATCCATTTAAGATTATTTTGATAATGAAGCTATGAAGAGAGACACAGGTGATTAGTAGGAAAAAAAACCCAACAAACCCTGAAAGAGGTAAAGGGCTCATTTAGAGGTTTAGGTATCCAGTCCAGAAGGATGAGAAAGAATATTCTAATTCAGAAAAATGAGATGGTGTGAAATTTCATCTTATCAGAAAGAAAAAAGGTAAAAATAAATTGCTTACATTTATGATTTTGTATAACTAGATGACATACCTTTAGATCTGTGAAAAGGAGTGGGTTGCAGTCAGGCTAAACACAGACTTCTAAGTAGTTAGTATTACAGGAAGAAAGGATCTAAACAAGACAAATCTGGTGGGTATCTTTCCTGGAAATACCTAGGAGGAAGTGATGCTTTCTCTTGCATGAACCCATAGCAGTGTTTTTCATACCCAGCTCCATGGAAAAAGACATGAATTGTGAGCAATTGAATGCAAAAGCACTGTCTCTGTCTCATGAATTCCCTGAGACAAAAACCACTGGAGGCCAGGAGAATTTCAGGTAGGTGTTACTGCCTGTGTTTTGTGGCTGCTCTGCCATCTGATTGTGTTCTCAAGGTAACATGAGCCATCTGAAATGGTGAAGTTTAAGCTACTCTCCTGGACTGTTTGCTTCAAAGGTGAATACAGAATTCTCCAGAAGATTTATCCCACCTTAGCATTTTGTGGGATATTTAGCAAGGATAAAAGAGTAACTGGTACTGCCTGTCCTGCACTACTGACCTGGAAAAGAAGTAAATAGCTGTTTTAGGTTGGTCATTCAACTTCCAGGCAAATAAATTCAGGCAATACAATTCCTGCTCTTAGTAGCTGATGAATTTTGTTCACTAATCTAATTTTTATCTTGCCAGGAAGAAGAGAAAAACCCTAAGTAAGACTCTTTCTTCTCCCTTTGACTTACAATAATTGATTTCAATTTTGATTCACAATTCAGTTAGTTCATAATAAACCTAAACCTATAGTGGAAATGAAGCTTTGACCTTTGTTTGCAACAATAAAAGATATCATCTTATGTACATTCTCTAAATGATTAATCGACCTTATATCAAATTTCTTCTTTTCTCACCAGCCACATATTTCTTCAACTGTATTTTAAAATTTAATTAAGATCAGTCAGCTGTTATGTTTGAGTCATAATATGATTGAAGAAGAATAGTGGTACACTTTTGTGTTTGTTTTGCAGACAGTATCTATGCTTTGTCACTGCTATTAACAGGTAACATCTTCAAATTTTGAGTGTCAATCTCAAATATTGGCTCTTCATTATGTAATAAAATGGAGTACTAGGAATACTGTCATTTTCTGGGAGGCTGAAGATATTTCAACCAACACAATGCTTGAGAAGAATGTCTACTCAGTGCTTATCACACTGTCTTTCCTGTGATAAATACCAAATGCCCTAACACAAAATAGTGGTGACTTTTAGTTACTAGATACCGAATAGATCATCTGCAAGGAGAATGAGAGGCAGAATACAAATATGCTTACAGAAGGTATTTAATTTGGAAAGTGATGCCCTCCCAGCTATTTTAGTGAATTTTCTAGGAACTTTGTACATCTTTCTCAAAGCTCAAAGTACATAAATTCCTAGGGTCCTGGTGCTCGGGAGCAAACAAACTAGAATCCATCCGTAGAGGACGATGAAGAAAAGTGGCACCCAAAAAAGACCACATTTTTCCTTCTAAAATATGACTTTAATTGCTATTCCTTAAAAACATTGATTTGATAATTTAGATCAAAAGTTGGCTTAGGCCAGTTACCTTGTGCAGGCTGTGAGCCCAGCGTAATAGCTGATTTATGTTCTGTGAGTATTCCTTTCTTTTGCAGTTTGCTTGAAATCTTAATCGAGAATCAGAAATTGATTCAGAGGGCAAGACAATTCCAAGCCTTGCCCTCCTCCTCACAAGGCCTGACAAGCCCATCCCACCAACTTCTTGTAGGTGACATAAGGTCCTAACTACTTGTCAGCCCTTTGCCTAGCAAACTCTCCAGTTTCTTATCATCTTGAGCTGAGAGGGCCCGAGTCAGGACTAACACTGCTGCCTGCCTCCCAGCCTTCCTCTTGAGCCACAACTCAGGCTTCCGAAATTTTCCTCCACAATGCTGGGCATAACAACAGATCGAGCATTGTCGGTAGCACAGTCATACCGTAATTGCCGCCGCTCCTCTCCCCTCCTTCCTCCCTAGACGTGAGTTTCAGGCGTTTGGCAGAATGCACTGCACTGTCTTTGAGGAACTCTTGCTGCCACAGCCTTGACTTAAACTGTTGAGTTTATTATGTCTCATTTCTGAAAGATTTCTGGAAGTCCTCCACTGGAGCTACTCTGCTGAACAAGGCTGAGATTCTGTTTTGGCACAAAAATTTTTCAGTACTATACAATAACTCTGTAAAAGAAAATTTACCCTCCTTTTGTGAAGTAAAAAAAAATTCTGTGTCCCATTGCATTTCATTAATTTATCTTTGCTACTATGGGATTTGAATTGGTGCAGGATTGAGCAGTAGTAGTTCATCTGCATTTCTCTCAATAAAACTGTCATAAGAAAGAACCTAAACTTTTGCACTTTCTCTATTTCCTCAAGAAAAGTACAAATTGTATAATCATTCCCACCAAAACAGCCTTGGTAACTATAATTATACAGTGTTAGTGCATGAAAATGCTATATCTTACACAACATTTTCCAGGAAATTAATTAGAAAAATTAGGTTAATTTTATAGTAACTGTATGAAATGGGTGGAGTGATGATGTGTTAAAAAAAGTCATGGATGCAACCTGAATCACTTTACATGACTTTGAAGGGATTTAAGAGCCTCTGTACCTGACAGCAAAGAAACCTGAACCAAGTCTGCTGTCTCTTCAGGTTCAGTCTGAAATGTACCTGAATTGTCCTCATATCTACC
This sequence comes from Bombycilla garrulus, assembly GCA_013400315.1. Taxonomy (NCBI): domain Eukaryota; kingdom Metazoa; phylum Chordata; class Aves; order Passeriformes; family Bombycillidae; genus Bombycilla; species Bombycilla garrulus. The sequence continues at coordinate 425,816 of VXBU01006137.1, forward strand.
AGAATTCTTCAGACCACCCTAGTGGTCTATATGTTAAAATTGTACACAAAAATAGGTTGAAAAGTTCCAAAAATTAATTTTTCCTAGGGTTAAAATGATGCAGTCTGATCAAAGATAAAAGGATATTGGCAAGAATATTTGTTAACAATCAACTAAAAGGGAGTATTACAGTATTTTGGAAATGCACTTACTAATAGAGAATTTCCCATAGGTTGTGCTGTTTTCTGCAAAGATGACAACTATCTTCATCTTCATTCCAGAAACATATTTCTGAAATACATAAATAGAAATTTATATTCATGTTAATTTATAGTTAGCCCATGATTGCTCTGTTTCAATGAAGTTTAAGGCATATTAACGTGGCAATGTATTGGTTTTGCCTAGCAAAATTTTGATAGAATAGGGTTACAGGTAGACTTTCTCTGAACTGCTGGTGGAAGCTTCTCCATGTCCAACAGAGCCAGTCCTGGGTGGCTCCAAGAGGGACCTGCCACAGGCAAAGGCCAAGCCATGCAGCAATGGTAGTGGTGCCTCCAGTGACAGATTTAAGAATAGAAAACAGGAGCTGTTGCAGCCAAAAGAGAGAGAAGTATGAATGAGTGGGAGAAACAGCCCTGCAGACATCCAGGTCAGTGAAGCTGAGGGGAGGGAGCTGCTCTAGTCCTAGTAGCTGAGACTCCCCTGCAGCCCCTGGTGCAGCCCATGGTGGGACAGCTGTGCCTCTGCAGCCCATGGAGGCTCAAGGGGGAGGAGAAATCCACCTGCAGCCATGGAGGACCCCACAACAAAACAGGTGGATGCCTAAAGGAGGCCGTGACCCCATGCGAGGACTGTGCTGGAGGAGTTTTGCTGTCAGGACCTGTGACCCTGTGGGGTACCCACATTGGAGCAGCCTGTTCCTGAAGGACTGCACCCTGTGGAAGTGTCCCACACCGGAAAAGTTTGTGAAGAACTGCATCCCATGAAAAGGACTGTCTTGACTGACTGGAAGAATCTGTAGAGGACTGTCTCCCACAGGATGGAGCCACACTGGAGCAGAGGAAGTGTGTGAGGGGCTCTCCCCCTGAGGAGAAGGAGTAGCAGAGACAAGGTGTGATGAACCGACCAGTGCCCCCATTCCCCATCCCCCTGAGCTGCTGAGGAGGAGGAGGAGGTAGAGAAAGTGGGGAGTCATGCTGAGCTTCGAAAGAAGGGAAGAGTGGGAAGGTGCTTTAAGACTGGGTTTTATTTCTTACTATCATACTCTGATTTCATTGGTAATGAGTTTAATTAATGTTCCCAAGTAGAGTCAGTTTTGCCCGTGACAGCCACTGGTGAGTGATCTCTCGCTGCCCTTAACTCATGAGCTTTTTGTTGTATTTTCTCTGCCCCATCCAGCTGAAGAGGGCAGTGATGAAGTGGTTTTGGTGGGCACCTGGCATCCAGCCAGGGTCAGCCTGACACAGGCAGCTAGAGGAAAAAAAATCTTCTGATTCTTAAAAAAAAGATATTTGAGTACAGATGAATTCAGACTGTCTATAAATTAACAATGTCTTTGTTATGTGTATACTGAGTATATCTGTTCATTAATTTAAACAAATTTATCTGGGACAGAACCTAATTTAATAAGAATATGTTGGTTTCTAATTTTTCATTATCTATTTGGTTAATAGTTGCTGAGATTAATCATTAGTATAGTATTATAATGAATTACATACTTAAAGATTCTAACAAGACTGGCAATGTTTATGAGAGTTGCATTGTGTGTCAAGTCTGACCTACCTGGATATACTACTTTTTGTTTAACTTTTAATAAAAGTGTAACATTTTACATTCATATTTTACATTTTTATAAAGGTTTTAAATTTTAATGAAATATAACAAGAAGAAATGGGCCGAATATGCTCCTTAAGGTAACTCAGTTGTCTTGAGATAAATGTATGTTGGCTTCATTTATTTGTTCGTATTAATGTACCTTGTATTTGCAGTTTAGCTCTCTTGTTTACCTAGGACTTTATTTTTCTGTTTCCTGAGTTCTGCTGTTGTCAGGGAATTGATCTCACCAATAGATAAAATTTTCTTTTTAAATGATAAATAGATGTGACATTTTACCTTGGAAGAGACCTGAAACATTTTAAAGCTATTGAACTCGTTTAGGTTGCTGAAAGCTCTCAACTACCAATCAATGGGAGGTGAGAGTGAGTAGATGAAAGCAAAAGGCTCTTGGAAGAGTGTTTGTCCTGCTATGCCCACATGTATAAGTTGCTTAGTTTATGTCCTGTATCTCAGAGTCACCTAGTGAACAACTGGAGATTAACTGCAGGTGTCAAGGTCTTTGGTGAAAAATAGCTGATACAGCCTCATTGTTTTCAGTTAAGTAGAACTGTACCTACTCAGTGATATCTTTTCCTATGTATTCCTTCTCCTTCTTATAATACCTTTTGTGTCTTATCACTATCTATCATGTTTTCTAGATCTTATTCTGACCTTTAATTCTAATGCTAGATGCTATGTGACAGAGCCTTTAGAGGCTGCAGTAGTTTCAAAACTTCTCCACTGCCCAAGGACCAGTTGAAAAAAACCAAGAGAGCCTGTAGCAAAAAGTTGTGCTAGGAGTTAGAAGGGAAAATAACCCAGCACTGTGAAATATCAGCATGTAGGTAGGTAACTGGAAAAATGAATGTGCAGGGTGGAGCGCACACAGCTTTGCATGCCTTCCTCAGCAATCCATACTGAGTCATCTGGATGTTGACTCCCAGTCCTGTAAACAACCCGGATAGGAGTGGACATAAGCAAACACAAGGTCCTGTTTTTCAGGACTCTTTTCAAAAATAAAGTTCACTGCCTATCTGTATTTGCTGTGTTCTAGATTTTATGATGATACTTTTGAAAGTTCTGCCTTAAGAAAGACTTTTTAACTGAGTGCTTTTGACATGCCATCAATGGCCATATTCCCATAAAGAAAATCTTGTGGGGGTAATGTAGTGTTAGTGACACTTTATATCTCGTATATTTGTGAGGAGACTGTCTTTTAACTCTGAGTGCTCAATACACTTGGAATCATAGACTCATTTAAGTTGAAAAAGAACTTTAAGATCATTAAGTCCAACCTAACACTACCAAGTCCACCCCAAAAACTTGTCCCTAAGTACTGTATCTACACTTCTGCTAAACACCATCAGGGCTGGTCTCTTGAGCAGCCTATTCCTTACACAGGCACCTCAGGGATCCCCTGCCTGATTTCCTGTTGCTGTTCCATGAGTCTCCTTCAAGTCCTGTATCCTGTCTGCCAGCTCCATGTACATGTCTCAGATGCTGCTGAAGGATTCAAAGACATTTGAATCCCATATTTAAACAAGTGAATTGAACTCTGCATGAGCACTTGCTCTGTACCCTGGACTTTATAGTTGTGCTCTCTCAATGAATAATGGGCAGTAATAGTGTACTTGTGAGGTAATTTTCTCACGTCATCTTTAGAGGAGTCCAAAATAGGGAGGATTAATATCTGAAGGTATTTGTCTTTAGTGGTGGTGACAGCCTTACACTCATAGTCACCTCATCTCCAGCCATCTCCAGTACCCAACATGTTCATCTGGGCTGGTCACTCCAGGGTCCATAAATCACCTCTACAGAGAAATGGGCACTTTTAAGAAGAAATTGGTTTTACCTACTTTTTATTGTCTAGATGACATGAAGCAATAAATTCCACCCTAGATCCCTAACTTTTAGAAACCCTGAAACTTAGGTGAAATTAATCCTAGGTATACTCTTAAGAGAAAAACTTTCCTTCATTTGCACATATGTCTCCCACTGGTTAAGCTCAGTACAGAAAAAGTGCAGATACAAGACCTCAGACCACAATGACTACAGAATATTCACATAATGACAGATTAACAATAAAATTATTGAAAATGAATTCCAAAGGTATAAATAGGATGCTTGTGCTGTATGGTCCGTGCTCCAGCTCTGTCTACAGGGGTGAATTTCACCTTGTGGATGAAATCTTGATTATATGGCTCCGCACAACTATGGGATGAGACATATACAATGAACGGTGAGTGCTCAAATCCCAACATGTAGCCATGGATGCACACCTGCCATGCAGTAATGGGAGTGAATTTCCTTTTAACATGGACGTATGGGATAATGTGGACCACACTGTGATTTTTTTTCCTCTTTCCATTGGCAATGAGAAAAGAGGAGTGTAAAAAAGGTGAAGTCTTTATTACAGTTTTTGCTAGCACTACTCTTCATGTGCCTTCTTAATTAGTCCTGCTGTGTGGTTGAGACTCCGCATTGGCTGTCATGCCACAGGGAAGACCTATATATTATAATATAGCAATTATATTCTTTAACCTCACACTTTCCTGCATGAGTGACTGATTATATCGCTCATGTTGCAAGCATTTGAATCTGGCAGATACGTGGCTGCTGTTTTTAATGATTTAAACTTACTTGTTTTGGTAGGGTTGGTCCACTCTCTTATCCAGTCCCTCCAGCCATGAATGGAATGAAAAAGGTGAAAGGGGAGCAGTCAATGAAATAAATGTTTTCTATATCCTTTTTTATACCATATACTTTCAGGATTCAAGTTCCTGGTGGGTGGGGAAATTATAACAAATTAGAATTGTATTTTTGAACTTGGGACTTTCTAAAATTCAGAAGTGCCTGCCAGAATTATTTGGCATGGTTTTTGGGATATGTCCTTTGAGCTCTGTCACTTCCAGTGGTCTCAAACATACATGAGATAACTAAACATTAATTAATATTATTTCTGATTTTCATCTGCTGTATTTTTTGCACTGAAATTACTAATTTATGTGTCTGCTTTTGCCTTAGAGAGTAGAGATTTTCCCTTTAATCTGGCATATTTTGCTACATAGTTTCAGACTTACAGTGTCTCATACTCATGGTCCAGATGCTAAACAAATCTCTTCCATGAACTTTGGTATTCAGCTTTTGGCAGCATGAGAGGATCTTCATGATTGATTAGACTGTAAACAGCCGCTAAAGAATATGCACATCAAGAATTCATAAAGTCATGCAATAAAGTTTATCAGAAATTAACAGTTAACACTTTGTAGCAAAACTGACTATATAAAGGTTTCAACCTGAGCAATATTCTTAGGGGATCAGTGAAATGTTTAAGTGATTTCAGAAAGTCAGGTAGTCTTGGTGACTGTCACTCACATGTATCCATGTATGTTAGCACAGGATTTGTGTTTTTATTTTAAATTACTTTTCCCCTCACTAATAGAAAGTAGGATATCACGTTTCATCTTCCTAAAACCCAAAGCGAAGGAAGAGAGCAAGCTCCAGTTCATATACAAGAAGCCATGCACTGAGAGCATCTGCTTCAAAGTATTATATGTTTCTGTCCTTTTTCATTTCTCTTAAAACTATTCATTAATTTTCTGATTCTCCAGATTCCTTGGGATTACATCTGAAGCTCTATTTTATTGCATCTGTAACAGTGTACTGCAAAAGGGTGAAGGTTGTCAATTCAATGTTAAATACCATCTTGGGTTACAAATACTCTTTCCTCATTCTGCTCCCAAATCTGAGCTTTCTTCTGTGCCTTTCAAGCTATTCAAGTTACACTGCTCTTTTATTTGGATGCATGCTCAACATGCCATCCTTTTACCAGAAATGAGATACTAATGTGTCATAAATAGGAGATATTATCATATCAGTGAGATGTGCACAAGTCTAAACTGCTAAATTGTGTTCTTATCATGTCATTGTATAGGCCTTATGCTTTGTCCATCTTTAGGTGTAAGAATGCAGTGAATCATTTCTAAAATGAAGAAATTTAAATAGTATTGAAATAATGCTGTCTGCTTATAGAAGTATAATTCAATATCAAACTTCACTGAACTAAGTTCAAATATCATTTTAAGGGAGAGAATGTGACTTTTAAAAGCATTTAAATACCTGCCATTATAACCTCACCTTTCTCAAATATTCTAAATAATATGTTTAATTTTGTTTGGTTTGTTCTCTTTGGCTTAAATAGTTTCTTTAACTTAATCTTTCAATTTAGAATGTTCTTTAAAAATAAGTCTTTTTCATTTTAATGTTATCATAAACTATTTCAGTTTGCTTCAGACTGACCTAATAATAATGTTTCAGTTCATGTAAAATTTCAAACTTTTGGTTTGATTCTGAATAAAAATGACAATTTTTCCACTTTCAAAAAGTACTTTGAGGCTACAATTTTTTTTCATCCCACTCCTTTTTTTTTGTGTGTGTTGTGATTAAAGTATTGTATGTGTTCAGTGGGCTTCTACTTCCATATTGTTTCCTACAATCAAGTAGTCCAGAATGACTGCTAGGTATTAAGCATACATCTACTGGGTATCTGCAATCATGTAAGGTGAATTTCATCCCCTCCCTGTAGGAACTGGAAAATGTCAAGTCTCCTACTGCCTTCTATGGAGGTGAGGAAGAAACCCGTGTTATGAGCAGAATGTGGCCAGAGAATTTTGTTTCTGTTCACTCTTAGATGGAATTCATGGTTTTGTTGTGAATCCACACAGCTTTTCTAGGCAGAGACAATCACTAGCAGAATAAAAAAGTTTCCAAGGAAGAAACAGGTTAAATGTGTACACCTTCACTGCTTCAAATATTCACTTTGGGAAGGCTCCTGAGAAGGCAAAAAGAATAGTGCGGATCCAGGGCAGTAAACGACAGGCAGAAAGAGCAGTGTCGTATCCATAGGAAAGAATTCTCTGAAAAGTTACCAAAGGACATCTGTAAAAACAGATGATCTTGTGCTAAATCACAGGGCCTTACACTCTTAGCACGGACATTGACAGACATTAGTAGGGAAATCATAGCCTGGGAATCCATGTGGAGGATTCAACTGCAGCCCTTTACACCAGGTAAGTGTTTTATCCACCAGACATCCATGCAATGTGTTTGGTGACTCATTCTCTCATTTGACCCACAAAGGAGTCAGACAAATCCTCTTCCATTCCTTCAGTGCCTCCACCTGAGCAGCATCTTTCAGGGGTCCACATTTAAAGATGAAAATCACTTGAAAGGAGGTGTATTTTGTATCTTTACCATTCCAACGCGCATTTTCCAAAGAAAGAAATTAACTCCTTTATAGGGATCATAAGGATGAAAAATACACAAAGTGTTTTTGTGTACATATGTGTGTGTGTGGGTAGCTACAGAGGGCTGAATAGTAAATGAATATGTATGCAACACTTAGGGTGACGTCTGATTGAAATCAATTCCAAGTGAGCAATGCACTGTTCCATATCATGGCTTACTGATGCACACACTCGTCCATGGGTGGGACATTTTGTTCATACAAGTCCCATTTGCTATGTGTATCTATCAGCTGATCATCCAGCAGAGACTGCTATTTAAATTGCTGATTTCTTTTGCTGGCCAGTGGGCCTTAACGACCTCGAGACAGAAGACCCAGAAAGTGTCTGTATTTTGTGCTGAAATTTTATATACTGGAGCCCCATGTTAACAAGAATCATCTCCCTTCCTCTCTGTAAAATGACATGCAGTTGTCATTGGCACAAAAAACCAAACCAAACCAAAACAAAAAAATTGATTTAGGGGCCCAGTAAATGTGAACCTTTCCTGGGATGAGTTCAGTGCTTGTGATTCCCCTTTAGCTCCAGCACCTCTAAGAGTCAGCTGGTAGTGCTGTGAAGAGCACTGAGCTTTGCTTTCCAAGCCTGAAAAGGACAGAATTATTTACCAGATCCCTAGCAATGAATGATATTGCTTAATATGATATCCATTCCAACTGCTGAGAAAATTTAGGTAGACAGAATGCAATTTCTCAAATTGGAATTTGGCCAAGACACTGGGGATACACTGTTGTTACAAGGGCTATGACATTTTAATCCCACCTGAAGACAACAATTCTTTGTAGTAGCTACTCATTCAGATTTTTTTTCAGAAACTGGCTTTGAAAACACCCCTCAGTAGTATCCTAATTATAAGAAAAAAAAAAAAAACAAAAAAACCCCAAACCACAGGACCAAAATTAAAAACAAAACCAATCCCCAAACATTGTAGATTTATAATTTGTCACCTTAGTTATGTACAGTCCTTCCATAGTCCTCAGCCGGTGTTGTGTTCCCCACTCTATTTTAAGAGAGTAGTTATGCAGTTCCAATTTTAAACATGGAATTTCATTTGTGAGAAATCACAGTATTTCCATGTTTTCTCTTCTGAAATAAGGAAAGAGAGCATAGAGGGCCTTCTAATGGAACTAGAAGTTCAGAGTAAAAAGTTTTCCAGGCATCTGGATCAAAGCAAAAAATATGAGGCTATTCAAGCAAAAGTAGCTCTTTGTATTCTTGATAAAAATTGAATATTTTGTTCAGAATATTCTCTGTGTCTGCCTGAATCTGCTGAGCCATTTGCAAATACAAACCATGTCACTCTTCCATTTTTTGTCCAGATTTTGTGTTAGTGCTGAACAACATTTCTGAGAATAATTTTCATTTTTGCCTGTTGGCACAAGAGATCTAACTTGGCTTGGCTTAGCCACAACCTACAAGCTCTAGGTCTCTCCTTTCCATCCTGTCATAGCTCTTGTTTTACCTTAGGAGGAGAAAGGAATTCCTGTTTCCACAATGGCTTTTTTTTTATAATTGTAACACTTCCATCCTTTCTTTAATGGTATTTTTGGACACTGAGAGCACAACAGGACGTTTTCAGTCTACAAAAAATTGGTCAGCCACCTATATTGGTAGAACAAAGACAAAAAGGACTGAATACATCAATGTTCTTCAGTGTTTAAGTATTCAATATATTGATGTCCCCTTAAAAAGGGATATGAGCCAAAATAACCCAAACCCAACCATAACGAATTTCAGTTCTTGCTGAAAAAACAATTGGACAGCTATGATGAATCATCTCCTATAAAAAGAGAAAAATACTGTAACTTTTTATTGTTTCCAGATCAGATACAGCACTGCTGCTCTGAAAAATCTGTGAGCTGGAGAGGTGTTTTGGGGGGGTACTGATGTGTAAATAAATCCACTGAATATTTTTTTCTGCTTTGGACTTCCCAGTGTTGGAATGGCCATGCAAAAGAGCTCTCCAAGCAGGAAAAAGAAATTAAAGAACCCCATGTTGGTATGTTTCAAGCTGCCAAGTTTATTCAGGATGGAGCCATGTCTAAAGAGACCAAGTCCTGCAACCTTGTGTCCGACATCCACCTGCCTGAAGAGAACAATCTGCGTGTCCTTTTTTTTTCTCATGAAAACTGCCTTGTTAATGCTCTGGGCAAGGCCTGCAGCTGGAATTGCTCTGCAGTGTCTCAGGGTTTGATTACAGCACAGCACTTAGGGCTGAAGGGATGTGAGGAGAGATCTGACTGATATCTTGGGTCCACCCCTGCAGTCCTTGAATCTCGGTGATGCTGCTGTGGAAGTGGGATAATGCTGCATAATCTAATCAGCAGAAAGTCACAAAATGGGAAGGCATGCTGGTAAACTTTAGATATTCTTTTTTATGATCTGGACACAGAGGTCCAATGATGGACAATATATCTCAGTTTAGCCTCCCAATAATTCTTAAGGTCTTCTGAGAGGACAAGATTCATTTTTATTGCTACTTCAGATGCATGCAATTCAAAAGCAACTCCAGTAAAGCCAAACACTTAAGCTTTCAGACGCTGAAGTCAGTATAAAACTGGTTAAAGGAAGAAAATAAAAAATCCGTAACTCTATACTGTGCTTACAGAGTCATACATATACGGATTTACTACTTTTTGACAAGGTAATACTAATACAGAGAGATGATATTGCAGTTTTAAGCTAGATTTCACTTTTACATAAGCTGTTAACTTATATAAGTTTATCAACCTGACTTCTGGACTACTTGAACAGTGGAATTAACTTTTGTAAAAATTTTTGATAATAGTTACTATAGTGAACACACCTGGAAAAATCAAACTGTTAAAAAAATTTTTGAGAAAAAGAAAATTTATCAGACCTTCTGATTTGAAATCTTCAGGGGAAAAAGTCAACATTTTTACCAGACTGAATTTGTATTACATTGGACTTTAAAAAACCAGTTTTACATTGTCCCAAAAGGAAAATAGAAGAATATTACTGAATCTTGTAGGAATATTATATTTTTCTATATAATCCGTGGGTGGGAAAAAAGTGTTGGTTTCTGAAACTCACAATTCTCCAGCATTTTTATGAATACATATTTTAATAAAGCTAAAAATATCCTGTACTAGTTGGAAACTCAGTGTAGGTACGCAATGATGCTCCTGTGCTGCTCCCAGATTCCAAGCACGCAACACAATTAAGACTCTAATAATTCAGGCTTGTGCATCAAGGAAGAGAGTTTATTATACTATATAATCTACTACATTCTACTTCTATATTCTCCTATATTCTATATTCTTCTGAAACCAAGAGCTGTGCTCCTTTTATAGAACACATTGTTAGGTACAATCGTGTTGGTCAATGAAAGACAACAAGGGACTAATTGGTGAAGAAAGGAAAACAATCCTCTGAAAGTGAAACATCATGTACAACTGCAGGTGCAAAGCACTGTTAACAATTGTTTTTATTCCTTAGGAAGTTTATCACAAAACACAGTCTGAGAGAAGCTGCCTTTCTCAGGCTTCTGCAGCTTCCCCCAGGCCAAGCTGGGAAGAGCTGCAGGCCTGTCAGGCTGTGTCAGCCTGTGTGTGACCACACTCCTGTAACAGCTTAGCACGCTTACACACATATAAATAATAAGTACTAAAACATCCAATTACTCTGTTTAAAGTATCTCAGTAAACAAATGGGAATTCTAGAATTAGAAAGTCTAGAAATACTAGTTCCCAAATATTTTTACATGCTTTGTATGTGTGTGTGTATGCAGACACGAGTGTGAGTTTCTATACTGATGATAGCTAAATGATACAAGGGCGTAAATTGAAGTGCAGAAAAAATCTCACCAGTGGAGCATCACCTGCCATATTAACAAGTTCAGTCTGCCATTTCTTTGTTTCCAAACAGATTATTAAATATCTTGTCAAACAAAGGCAGATGAATTTCTTTGGATGCCTAATTATTTGGAAAGGAGGGTGATAAACAGGGAGTTTAAATGGAAGCGGAAAGAATTTCTGAGAGCTCAGAAATTTAAGAAAAAAAAGTACTCTAAACAATTTAACTCTCAAATTTCTGTGCCACTTACTAATATTTTGAAATTGTGAAATAACCACAGAAATGGAAAAAGAAGGGAACAAGCCACATTCATTCCACATACTACTCACTTCTGAGCCACAGAGCTACCATTGAATTTGATGTGCAAGAATGGATGGATGAACAAATATATTTTCAGGACTAAAGGGACCCATTTTCCTCCATAGTTGTCATATAGAGCTTATTCTATAAATATTTGTTCCAAGGCTCATGAACAATTCAATTATTCAAGAAATATTTCAAATAGAATTAAATATGAATTTACATGGAATTCTAGCCAAACACGTGGCTATCTACACAAGTATTTGGTACATAGCAATGCAGTAAATAAATACAAAAAAATGAGTTAAATCATGTTATTCTTAATTTTTTCTAGTGTCTTCTGCTGATGGAGTAAGTCAGTTTTTAAAAGGTTCAAAGAGGATATTTTGCTATTGAGATCACCTGCTCAATATTGATCTTGTTTTTTCTTTGGAGTAGTAGCAAATCAAAACAACTGTAAAATATTAGGAATTACTTAAGACTGAATGTCATTTTTGTCTTTGACTACTCATCATCAAGTATTCTACTGTATTCTGCCTCTGTTCTACTGTTCAGCATGTTCCCTGAACATTTATTTGGAATGATATCTTCATTGAAAAATCTTGTCTTGTTGACACAACAATACTTCCATATAATGAAGATCAAGCTATTTTCAACGTATTTTCTCAGGATAAATTTAATTGTGAAAAATACCTCTCTTCAGTTGAGAAAAAGTTACTCTGCAAGACAGTAAAGAGAATAAAAATGTGTAGTGATAAGTCCTTCCTGGGTAAGAGGCTACAAAAATGCCCAAGTATTGCTCCTGTGAGTGAAAAAGAACCTGCACTTAGCAACCTGCTCAAGTCAGCAGACTTATTGAGTGTTGCACTAAGATATGATTTGGAAAGGCATTGATCAGACTCAGTGCTAATTCTTTCACTGTGCTTTATGGGAGTGGGATAAGTTCTCTTCCCATTGAGCTGATGGCAGCTCTGCCATTGATTTCATTTGGAGTAATAGCATCAGTCCAAGTGTCTGTTGCAGGACAATAAAGTACAGTTTATCTAAGTGCATGAGAGGATTTTACGAGACAGCAAAGCACATGGGCTACAGAGAGAGAGAGTAGAAGCAGCAAATAAACCAGACAAGTAAGACAAACATTCCAGGCTTTGTTCTTTGTAATCCACCAGTTTTCTGTATCTGTTTACAAATCCCATTTTTTTCATCTCTTCAGTGGTTAACTGCCCACATTTCTTTATTCAGTGCATATTCTTTGCCTAAATACTGCTTTTCTTTCTAAAGAACTTTGTCATGCTTTTATTCCTCAGAAATTTAATATTTTCTTCCTTTTTTTCATCTTTTTTGCCTATTGGGTTGTTCCATTTTCTACCTTATTAGATGACACTGCTTTGAAATAAGGACACTCTCACAGCAGTGTTCCCTCTGAGCTCATTCCCATTTTTGAAAAGGGAAAAAAGGAAGACCAGGAAGACCTTGGGAGATACAGGCAGGTCTTCCACACCAAGATCTTTCCCAACAAGATTATTGAGAAGATCCTCCTGGAATTTATGCTAAGGCACAGGATCTTCTACAACAGGATTACAGTGTTGAGGAAAGAGCAACTGACATCACCTACCTCAGCTACATTGTGTAGCTTTGAAATTCTCCCCATTTCCCTCCTCCCTCCAATTTTTGGACAATGCTTGTAAAGTAGAAACAATAAAATAATCAATAAAATAAATAAACAATAAAATAAAAATAAGTATTGAACCCAACTAAAATAAATAGAAACATAAAAAATAAATAAACAATAATTAATTTAAAACCCATCCTTCAGAACTTTAAGTTGTAAGGAAACAAAGAAGTTCAGTGCAGCAGAAGATATTGGGCTCTCTGATGGTATCATAGGTGTCAGATATAGATAGAGACATGAAAGAAATGTGTATTACTTTTCCCCCCAATATGTTTAGATCACCAGAATATCTCTAATTAGCATTTGAGTGTTTCCTAGTCTTTGTGAAATTCAGAAGAAGAATTTTAGTTACCCGAAATATTTTCTTGCTTTTGATGAGACAACAATCCATTTCCTAGGGAAGTTGTATTTTTCATAGTCACTCTCAACAAAAAGAGAACAGAGACTTTGTTATAGAGAGTAAATTTCCCCTTTGTTTTTTTCTAATTTTAATTTGCATTATAGCCTTTCCTACAGCCTTCTGGGGTTTGATTTGGTTGCTAGTTTTCTTTAATTATTGTACTTATTGTGATTAATTCAGACAATTCTTTAGAATTTATATTCCTAATCAAGTTATGCATTTTAATTAATTTACCATTCTTGTTTTAATTTATACCCACCTAATCTCTTTTTCAAATATGCATTTTTTTTGTTCTGAAGAATGTCTGAATGATGATTTTTTTCACTTATGAAAACACATAAAATGTCACTCCAATTAAAAATGAACAGAAACTCCTGAAAATCCAAGAAAGAGTCAATGTTATATTATTTTAATTATTTTAATAAAATCAAACAATTATGATTTAGATATTTTTATTAAAATATATATTTTATTTTTACAGATTTTTTAATATGTTTCCCCATAAATAATTTTTCACAGTGATTGGATAGAATAGTAAGAAAGAAAGAAAATACAACCCCTTGTATTATCTCATGATGATCTTTCAGAGGCAGAGAGAAAGTGATAGGAACATAATGGGAACAACACTGAGTGGGGTTGGTGGAAATATGAGTGGATATGGATAATTAATTGTATTAGCAGTAACAAAATTACTTTCAGCCTACTTAGTTATTGCAAAAATGGCCCAACATTTCTGTTCTTTACTCTTCCTGAAAACCTTAAATTATATTCAGTAGAATATATTAAGAAAGAGATAGATCATTGAACTGTTTTGCCTTTGCTGAAGCTGAGATAGCAGGAGAGCTCACTATGAAAATATTTGAGCCAAAATTATGAAATATCTTCATGACATCATGTGGGTTACTTTGAGTCCTAGAAATAGAGAATTAAGACTAAAATTATAGTACTATTGCAACAACTTGATTTTCATATGCTTCATTTATGTATCAGTGGCAGGCAGGAGATTTTAAAATAAAAGTTCTGGGTACGTGTATCAGTTTTAAGGCGATGCGTTTGAACTAGAACATCTGTATTACATTAAATTAGTCCTCTGATTCAGAAATCATCACCAGCTACAAATAGTTTTGCCAAAACCATTTTTTATGGTCCATATTTTGGACAATGTTTGAGAACACCACAACTCCATTTTGTTCTGTCTTAATAAGGTATCAATGAACACTTCTGTGAGGCTGTTTGCAGCGATGTGGGAGAAGTTCCCTGAAGAGCCCTGGCACAATGGTCCTCATACAGGTACGTACCCAGTGATATCTTCAAGCACATTTCACCCCAAGACATTATTAACATATTGAGGGTGACATAAAATCAGTGACATAATCAGGCTGACATAAATCAGTGTGCTCTAATCCTCCTTGCAGAATAACAAAAGGGCCACGAGCAATTCTACTTCAGTGTCATGATGAGTTTATTCAGTTCTTTTTCTACAAGTGCAAAATTATTAGAAGAAAGCATGAGATATAATTACTGCAGAAGAAATTAATTTGAATGTATGCAATGATAGATATTCCTTATGTTATGTGCCAATGAAACTATTTCCATCTTGTAATAGAGAGCCTGTTTGAAGCAACTGCCAAAGATGAATCGAGGTAAGGCAGAAATGAAATTAGTGTGAATGATGAAATACTGCAAAGGATTAAAAAAAATAAAAATTACTATGTCTTTCTATAAAGGGAGTTTTCTTCTTTTTTTCCCCAAATGACTCTTAACCTTGAGGTCATCCTTTTTTTTTTCTGGTTTCTGTTTCTGGTTTCTGTTGTCTTTCTTTTATTTAGTAACCAGCCAAACGGCTTTGCCTCAGCTACCTTATTACAGATTTGAAGTCCTGGTAATTGAGCAAAGGGTGATATTGAGGATTGCAGCTAGATTGAGGGGTTGCAGTCCTGCTAAGGAGCAAAGAAGAACAAGAGCATGTCAAGCAACTGCTTCATTTTTGCAGTGACTTAGTACTTTATCAAGATCAACTCCAGGTTTCAGAACAGGAGTTTCCACGTACCTGTAAAATAAAAATGGTAGAAAAAAAAGTAAGTTTATCTAAATTTTAAACTTCTAATGATCAGTAATATCCAAGACTGTATTATGGTAGAGGAAAGCCATGTGGCAATTCTTGGACTGAAATTTAAACAGCCCATCATTTGAAAATCCTTGCATGTAATGTTTCCATACTGGGATTGATTTAAAACAAACTTGATATTAACAATGTTGAAGCTACAACTGAGTTGATTTCAATAGATTTTAAAAATAATTTCTTAAATAATGTTCATGCAAAAATAATTTATGTTTTCTCTATGGACCATTCTTCTAGTTTAAAACTAAAATAACTTGTCAATATTTATGATATTCATACATGACATGAAGTATTACTTTAACTGTTATTGTCCATTCTGAAAATAAACAAAATCAAGTCTAGAAATACTGAAAATTATTTTTCTTATTATGTGACTTTTCTATATATTCTAGTTCTTTCTTTATTACATTTAAGGCAGAAGCAATAAAAAGCAATTGTTTTCATGAAATATGTGACTTAAATAAATTTCTTCAGAACTGTATTCATTAGAACAATGCCCAGGAGATGGTTGAAAAGCTACATAACTTCAAGAAACACACACCTTCAGTTTGGCTTGAATTCTGTACATTTTGCAGACATTTACTTGATTTAACTTCACTGCTAATACACTTAAATTAGGTGTGTGTATGTGTGTGCATGTGTGTGTGTGTGTAACATTTGCTGCTAATGAGCAGGGACTTTTCTACTGCAACACTTGATTATGGAGAGCAATTACACAAAGACCATTTCAAATATTTCATACTTTTAACGTGAAGATACAGTAAATCAAAGGGAAAACATCTTCCCTGTGCTGGGTTCTGAACAGATATTTTGAGAGATTCCCAAAATAGATAAATTGGACAATTATGAAGGAAGAAGTGAAAAATAAGATTTGAAAGTAAGGATGTTATCTCTTTGTATACAGAACAAGGCACCACATTTTCTCCAGACAAATCAGGATTACTTTACAAACTATGAGCCTTTTGAAGAGTCTATGAATTCAGAAAGATCTGATATAATTTTAAAAATCTTGTAAATATTTGACTCCTACTGATTTTAGTTGGAGCAGATGCCTGAATTTCTTTTGAGAATCCTGCACATTGCATGCCACAGTTTTAAATAATTTTTCTTCAAATAAGAAAATTACGTGAGTAGGTCATGTATATATATATATGTGTATATATGTATGTATATGTGTGTGTGTGTGTATAGATATATGTATGTAAATTTATATGTATATATACATACATTCATCTTTTCAGAACTGAGGGCCAAAAATTTAATGTACAGTTCATTAATTAAGTGAAAAAAAACCCCATTTTGCATTGAAATTCAATATATGCACATTTGACCAATAGTTCTTAGTAGAGTAGTTGAGTGTTTTTCTTTGTACATTATTTTATTAGTTGATCAGACAGAAAATGATCTGGAAAAGTCATATTTTTTATCTAATAAAATACAAATTTTAACACATGTTATGAAAAATTAGTTGAAATGTCACAATGTTTTATTATAAATACTTACAAAGTCTTTGGTTCTGGACAGATTCTATTTGGTCAAGTTTGGAAATAAATAGCATTAAAATTGGATTTATCTCATTACACACAAACACCTACAGTATGGATGACTGTGCTTGGGTGAGTGTCCATATGCTGCTTTTGAGAGATACAGACAAAACCTCTTACTAGAACTGAGGACATAATTAATTTAATCCTGAGTGGACATATAAAAAAGACTGCAGAATATTTCTGCCTCTGTCTCTCCACTGACTACAAAAGGACATCCATATGATGAGGATAGAAAAAGGGTTAAGAAAAACAACTGACAGCATCCCCTGACAGGAGTGGGCTACATTTCCTTAAAATCAATCTGACACGCATAATTAGCAACATTTCATGGAAGCTCTCATTTCACCATTTCTTTGCTGGCTTAGTATGTGCCACTTCCATAATAAAGCTGAACTGGAATGTTTGATTTTCAGTAATTTGCCCTTAGAAACACCTTGGAACGAAGTTTCTGCTAATGTGAGGCAGAATTCAGTTTATTAATTCTTATTTTTTAGGAATATAGGAGAATTTAGGAATAAGGAGGATTTATTATGGTATTGTATTTCAGAGTTTTCTTTTATAAAAAGATACCAGTATTTCGGCTCAGTGTTTTGACTTTGGTATTTTCTCTATTAACTTAAAGGATACCTTTGCCAGGCAAGAAAATCACTCACTTCCAGATTCCAGTCAATTATTTTAAGAACTGCTGGAGAGTTTCACTTCTGAAGAATTAACTTTTTGGCTCTCAAATGTGACAAATTGCCTAGCATGTAACTTGAACGACCACGTGGGAGAGTGAAATTTAGCACCATTTAAGATTTCCTGCCTGGAAAAAAATTGATGTTTTTCATTGCTGTAGAAGCTGAACTGAACACCAGGTTCATGTTCCAGGTCGAGCATTCACCACATGCTCTGTTATTTGCTCTATGAGTAGCATCAGACAGTCCCACTGGAGCCTGAAAATCCTCTTGTGCAGGGATTAGCCCTGCATTTCCATTCTACAAACATTCTAGAATTAGGTTCTAGATAAGACAAGTAAAGGATGGCTCTTTTATATAATTCCTCTGGAGTTCCTGATGGCATTTATGAAGGCAACTGAATCTGACTTCAGATTCAACAGAGCAGACCAAGATCTTCTCAGGTGTTAGCAGGCACTTCCTATAGTGTTGATGGCTATTCCAAAACCAATCACAGTAGTAACAAAGAAACCAAAATAATAAATAGCTAGTTTAGCTAATCACAAAATATTCTAGCATAAATACGAAGTACAAAGTACTGTCTCTACAAAGTAAGAAATTAAATACCGAACCTTGGAAAAGCAAATTCAGGCACTTAAAAAATGTCTCAGAGTTAAGAAATTGGCAATTCAACTTCTTAAAAATGTTCATTTTGACATGTTTTTGACTATACAGCAGCACTCTCTGAAACATGAATAATATAGATTGACTGGTCTCATCTGTTATTTCCCACCAATATGTGACGCACTATGTTCAGAAACAGACTTGAGGATGATGATGAGGGTGATAGTGATTGGTTGGTATTTGGAAATAATTTAATTGAATGCTGTCTGGAAAAAAAAATTGCCCTTATTTTGCACATACTGTTGGCATTTTCATAGATGAAACAAACACCTGCATGCACAAACAGTCCTAGCCCACAGAAATGCAAAGTTTATGAGTTTGGACATCTGTGTTTGCTAACAGTTGTCACCATAATTTAGAGAGTCCTGGGAAGCGAAGGGTTATGGAATTAAGCTTGACACGTATTTCTGAAGGTGAGTTTTTTCCTATAGACTGTCTGCTGTATGTCAGTGTGTGTGTATGTATTTTATTAAAATATACAATATATTAAGGCATAAACTATTGTAATTTAAACATAGATATTATTTTCTATTTGTACAGGTCTAAATTTAAGAAGAGTATTTATCCATCATGCTTTCAATTACTTCACATGCTGTATGTTAAATAATTTTCCAAAGCAAGAAAACTTTTTCTGTCTCAGGATCAGGAAGACATTCTCACTAGCCCTGCAGTTATTTCTTTCTGTCCGTTGATACAATAAAGAATGCATATTTCCCCAAGGTCACACAAATGTTGCTTTATAAAATCCAGTGATTTCATTGGCTGGTTAATTGGTTTTCAGAGGAGAATCAAGAAATGACCATCTCATTAGCTAGCAGAGCTTAGCAGCCAGGATCCACTGGCTTGGGCAGAGACACAGATGGAAAAGTACAAGTAAACAGAAGACATTGCAGCCAACATCTTGAGTCATTGTTCAGTTTTCTTCAGCTTTTACTTTAAACATTAAAGAAAGATTTTTAATCTCATGCCTTTTCATTTACAGTGGCAGGTAAAGTAAATATATAAAATGCTACATTGGTAGGAGAGCAGGTTGTTTTGTTTATTAAGTCAAGTGAAATGCTGATTTACACTAAGAACATAAAAGCAAAGGGGAGAAGATTACAGCTTCACTTTGCCTGCTCAGTTTCTAATAATCTTCTACATGTAATGAGACTGGGGAATGGAGAAACCTTTTCCTGACAATGCTGGCAGCAGGATAACTTCTACATGCTATTGATTTTTCTTCATTGATTGTAATCTTCCTCTTCCTGAGCGTCTGTCTTTGCTTCTCTGACATATTGAGCACTGAATAGTCCCTGAGTAATTCTTGAACAGTTTGGGATCATTTTTATTTTCACAGGACAGTTGAGACCAATGAAGTGATTTATGTGTACTTTGGAAGGTAAAACAAAACAGTACTTCTCTGTGAATAAGTACGGATACAAAGATTATGGTTTTTTTTAAAGCATCCCTCTCTTCCCTCTTGTCCAACCCCACCTTTACTTCCACACTCCAATAATTTCATAAGTATCTGCCAAATCATGTAGAGGAGAACACTAAAGCATAAATAGCTCTCACAGCTGTGATTTCAGCTATGATTGATGATGAAATACCACTGGAGGGATAGCAGGAAAATGAATATTTATTAATGATATAAAGTGCCGCTGGTTTAAAATCCAGCAAGATCCATCATTTTATATCCATGGGATGTATGCATTGAAGGCAGAATGTTCAATAAAAGGAGCCAAATACCTTAGTCAAAACATAAGTAATTCCAGTGGGCTGCTGATTGAATTCCTGTCTTAAAGTGAGCTAACCATAGTGGTTTTCATAAAGATTTTATTCCCACTTTTGCTGCCATTAAGATTACATGAATAGTAGATCATGTAGGCCTAGCTTATAAAAAATTTGCAGTAGCAATAGTTTCACCATATTACAGAAACACACAGCCATCCACAAATATCATCCATATAGTAACATGCAATTTACAATCATTTTCTGCAAAGGCTCTGCAATTGTTTGATGTGTAACAGTTGGCTTTTTCTGCCATGACTTCATTAGCTTTCATTTTATGAAGCTGATAGGTCAGATAACCTGTACCACACTGCTACAGGCAGCTTTGCATATTTTTTTATTCACAGCAGAATTTTGCTCTGAATGATCCCAGTCTTTCAGAAGTTAAATAAGGCAATTTCTGGCTTATCTGATATGCAAAGGAGTTTTTTTAAAATTTTGTTTTGCAAAAGAAAAATGCAATACAAAGCAATCCCTGTGTCTTTCTCTTTTTAATGTAGGCACGATTAGGAAGTATTGTCCTGTGTTGATTCTTTTTTTTCTCTCTGATGTTTTTGCAGTGTGTTATATGGGATGAGCTTGTTCAGACAGTAAAACATGTAGCTGATGTGTTGACAGCAAAGGAGAAATTGACTGATGGAATTCAGCTGCATAATTTAACATACAGCTTTCAAGTCAGGCTGGAAGTTCCAGAATGTTAAACTTTGGCTAATGGATAGTGCTGAGAAAGACAGGGTTCAGAGGAAGTCTGAAAATGGATCAAAAACATACTCATGGCAAAAAATGCAAGAAAAATGTTTATTTACTTTGTTTGGGGAAAAGAAAAAGAAAATAAAGTAAGCATATAATTGTTTCTGTTGGCATTGGACAGTAAGAAAAAATGCATGCACTCTACACACAAGATGAGGATTATTATGTTCAATAAAATTAACAGTAAACAATGGACAGCAAGTCGTCTCTTCCCTTGAGTCACCACTGGCCTTGTAACAAAGCTTCACCAGATTCAGTAGCAGGTTCACTGTTATTTCACATGATTTTCACAGCTGTCAGTGAAAAGCTGCCTGCCTTTGGATTTATTGTGTTACCTGGGCTTTAGAGTTGCCTGAATAACGAGCACAAAGGACAAGGGAAGGGACTGGGGCAAAAAGGTGAGAAAAGGGGAAAGGGCTTTGGTAGGTAATGGTAGCTAAATCCCTGGACACCAGATGATGTCTCGTGCTCAGTTTAAGGATTAGCAGCTCCCACTGCCAAGATTTCTGGATCATGGGTGGAGAAAGAATGTAAAAGTCACATTGTTTTAAAACAGACCTGCTATTTATTGACCTTTGCCATATAGTCTCATTAAAAAAAAAAATTAGGAGGAAAAAGGTTAAAAATAATAATTTGTTGTACCATAATGAATTGTTGTAAAAGCAAATGAACCTTACACAGCTTTGCTTGTCCTGAGTTCTGAGCAAGAATTTTGCCATTGCTGCTTTCCCAAAGTAATCCCAGTAGCTTCAGTGTGCAGGAAAGGTCAGAAGTATCTTTTCTGAAAAACACTCAGTCCTGTGTGAGATACAGAACTAAGTTAGCAGTCATTTGGGGAAGAAT
This sequence comes from Bombycilla garrulus, assembly GCA_013400315.1. Taxonomy (NCBI): domain Eukaryota; kingdom Metazoa; phylum Chordata; class Aves; order Passeriformes; family Bombycillidae; genus Bombycilla; species Bombycilla garrulus. Next base: position 447,476 of record VXBU01006137.1, read on the forward strand.
AATGATGGCGATCTGTTTTCATGTAAGGAGATCAGAACATTTCCTTCAGGCAAGTGAACATATATTTCAGGTGAACTGAAAGACAGAAATCAACCAATACTCATAATGACAAGGTTTCTGATTAATTTTGTCTAATGCTGCTGTCGGGATTCAGATTGTTCTTCAGACACTGGAGTCCCACTCTTCCTATACGGATATCTGCTGCCACGTGAAATGCCCTAGAGTTTACTTTCTGTTTTCCCACTGCTTTTCTGGATGGATATATGTCCTTAAGCTGGTCTACTGATTCCGGGTGCCCAGATGGGGCTCTCAGAGGTAGCTTCATCAGGTAGCTAATGGCTCCAGGGACATTCTTCCTTCCTGGTCTGGTAGTTGCAAGGTTTCTACAGTTCTGTGTCCCCAGGTCAGGTAAGTAGAGAGGTACCTGTAAGCACACATGCACACCCAAAATATAAACAGGACTGGCCACACACACACCAGCACAGAGAGGAAAGAGAACATCTATTGCCACACAGATAATAGCACTCAGCACTTTTGGTCCTTCACCTGTATGTTACATATTCAGTTTTGAAGCCCCAAGGTAGTTTCTTTTAAGCACACCATGACAATTTCTTCTCAGAACAAAAGTCCACTTCTCTTGCCTCCCATACTTAGTCTTATAGAAAATCATCTCCCTTAGTATTCAAAATCCTCATGGGAGAATTGCAATGCCTATTCCAGCTTTGAATTACTTTGGTACATATCTGAATATTCCATCACTTTGAATCAAACTCAGCTTGCATCATTCAGCAGCTGTCTAACCCTGGAAGTACCAGTACCTACAGTCACAAAGAAGTCTTCTGGTCAGCCAGAATTTTCTTGAGTTCTCTTATTGAAATGTAATTTGGAAAATGTATCCCATCACTATTTGCATCTCAGCTCAGGAACTTGTACAAAATAATTAAACTCAAAACAAGAAAACAGTTCTGAGTCTGATTTTATAGTCATGTGTCTCAGGCTCTTTTTTATTAGGTGAGACATTGGATTGGATCCTTGTGCATTTACAGATAAATGTGTAAGGAAGTGAAAGTCCTTCAAATTCTCTTAACTGTCTCCCCAAAATTAATAGACTAATTTGCTGCCCTTCCAGACTTCAAACTCTTGCATTTTTGTCTGCAGATTTAAACAGGCAAGATGAGAAGAGATCTATTGTACTCTCAGTGACAGATAATTATTTCCTGTCCGCATGTCCTTATAAGAGCAGGTTTTAAAAATAAAAAAAAAAGAGACAAGAAGGCTATAGACACTTTTCCAGCCTGTACTCCTGCAAGAGGCTGAAATGTACCTGCAGAGAGGCTGAAACTCCTTATGGACATAGATAGTCAGAGGGGTAACTGTTCAAGACATTTCAGCATTTCCAGAAATATAACAGAAAGGGAGATGGGCAGTTAACCATAAGGGAAATGGATACTCTAGAGGCTAAAGATCTGCAGTGGGAAAGCAGAGTGCTAAACTACTTTTCAGCCTGAGCAAAAGGTTTCCAGCTAACTTGGAATAACTTTCTTTTCTATGCCTATATTTTCCCACCTAGTAATGCAACTATGGTAAAAGTCAGCGAAAGAGAAATACAAAGCAAATCCAGTAGGATGCAAGGTCTAAAGTTCTTAATACTTTCAAAGCTCTAATAATGAAAATCTTGCAGATTTATTCCTTATGCTTACACACGGGTATGAAATATCAGATTCCAGTAATGAAATGGTTAATAATATCAAAAGTAAAGCAGAGGAGAAGTGGAAATAATGAAGCTGGTTAAGATTCTGTTGCTTCTCATATGGGAAAAAAAGGGCTTTATTGTGTTTCAAGCAGAGCAGCCAGATTTCAAGTATTTGATACTAGCAGGTAATGGGAAATTACCCAGGTTTTTCATCTATTTCTGCTCCAGCATCTTAACTTGAGCACCCTACATCATTCTATTTCATGGACTCTGACACTTGGTAAAAGGGTTTAAAACTTTTAAAAAGAAGGAAAAAAAAACCCATAAATTCCTTTTGTTTTGAACTATTATAATCACAATTTTCTGGAAACAGTATCCGTATCCTGGGCTGAAGGCTTGTTACAATGTCATGTCACATCTGGATAGATCAACCATATAATATTGTTTGACTGGTAGTAGCATTGCCAATTTGAGGAAAGGCACCTCTAACTGAGGCAGCAATTCCAAACACATTTCTTCTCCCAGTGTATAACATGAACCTCTGCCTCTTGGGCTCTGTATTGCTCCTTTGGCTGGTGGGTTCATAAAAATCAAGCTTTAGTAAGGGAATATCCACACTGCTTCCAGGGTCTCCATGACCAGAGTCGTCATAGAAGTAGCTTATCTATCTTTAATCTAGATTTCTTGGGTAAAATCCCTGGACTGAATGTATTAAAATAGTCAGGTTTGGGCAGACAGTATCAAAACCATCAGAAAATCTGTGAAAACTACCCAAACCAAAACATGCTTGTGGAGAGCTGTGGAATCTTCCCTTCATTCAGGGCATGATGGTTAAATATTTACACTTCTTCAGCAGAAAAACTGTCTGATCTAACCAGTGCAGCTGCCTGTATTTAGCATGACCCTTTTCTCTAGCACATATCTTGCTGCGCACTGGCTACCAGCATTTGCTTTGAAGGCAGGTAAGAACCATTTATGAGAACCATTCCTGACAGGAACCAGACAAATATTTTTATAAATTGTGGAGGCCACAACTACCTCCACAATTTATAAAAACAAGCTTTAAGCTGGTTTCATTTTTACTTATGGAGTTCACACATCACATTAATTCTACATACATATTTTGTGCCACTGTAGTCAAAACAGGGGTTCATGAAGCCATGAAAAGTTAATTGAAAAAATAAAAACCAACCTCACAATGTCTTGTTAAAGGCACATTGAAACAATAATTTAAGTATTTTAATTCATTAGTTTTTCAAGATAATTATGTAGTTTTAAAATTTAGGAAGTATATTCTGTGTTATCCCTTAATGTGTAAAACTTCAATCAGTTCTTCAACCCTGGAAGCAGAATGAAACAACAGAATTTAAGTGACGGAGACAAATTGCTAAGAGTAAACAGTCATGTTGAAAAGTCCCCACTAATCCAGATGATGACAGATAAACCAGACCACTTGGTGTATGATGAATAAAGTCTGCATTCCAGCTCTTAATTAACACAGTGAAAATGCAGGAAAGGTTGACATCCACTTGGGGTAAGATTCATCTCATCTGACTTTAGACACCTCCAAGCAGAAATCTCCATCTAAATGGCTGTCTAGACTCCTTTTTTAGCTGATGAAGAGGAATAAGAGGAATAGACACTTCCAGAGCCTTTTAATTTTTTTTCCTTGTCATTTTGTCTCCTTTCCAACATAAAGATGAAATTAGCTGAGCTCTAGATATGGCAATTTTTCTCAATCAGGTATGAAAGGAGTATATTCACTGGCATCATTGATGCAAATGTCAGCACGGTAGGCATTTGTATTTAGCCAGATGAATCATACTGACAGTCTGTATGATTTTAACTCTTCTCCATCCTTTCTGACATAGAATTATTTTTACTAGCATTGACACAAAATGAGAGAATTTCATATCAGAAAGGCATATGCATGGCAGTACACAAGGACAAAGGAAAGAACCACTTAAAATAGGAGGAACCTGCAGTATTCAGTGTTACATAGTTCTATCTGCTTTGGAGATATCAAAATAGGAGGAAATTGCTATATTTTTCACCCTTTGGCTCTCCTAATCTATACTGCTAACAAATCAGATAGCTGCAGTAAGACAGAAATAAAATGTATGTGCAACATATTCCCAATCAAATTTGGAAATCTTGACATTTAAGGAAATTACATTTCATTTCTGAGCCACTGTTTTAAAAGTGCAGGTGAAATTTCTCAGTTTTATTTTTAAATCAGAAGTCAAGACCTTACAAATATGCTTCAAACAAGGTTAGTTTTGCATCTAAATAGTAAATACTGATGAGTTAAGACAGCAAAAGTAGTGAGATTCAGAGGTGAGCCCTCAAAATCAGTAAATGCTTGTGCTATCATTTCTAGATGAACCTTATTCTGAACAACATGTATGTGCATCATAATAGCATCTTTATTATTAGAAGCATATTTTTAACCTTTTTTTTCCGCAGGTTTTCTTTCCTTCTCCTTCATGCATTTATGGGATGTATATTGTCTTTTAAAGACATTAATAAATATGCAATTTTCTAATTTTGATGATTGTAAGTAATATGTTCATAATTTACAAGTATTTTATGTAAATTTTAATTACAGATTTGATGTCCAGGACCCTCAAGTTTTCTTAATGCCAGTGTAGCAGCATATGCTCATCCAAGTCGTTCTCTGCAGAGCTCACACCACGTACAGCTGTGCGTCAAGGGATTGTCTGTAGTCATCATCACAGCCCAGTTAAGAAAGCACATTTTGATATCTGCCAGAACCCTCAGATTTAAATTTTTGACTGAAAGCATAGAATTTCAAGGACTTCACTTCCACATGTTTTTTATGGCAGAGACTTATTTCTGCTCAGAAATTGAGATGAGTCTCTCCCTGTTCCTCAGATGAGCAGGACCAAGCCAGAATGCTGCAGCTTTCTTCTCCCTGTGTGATAAGTAGAGGTGGTTAATAGGAAGATGACAATTATAGCTGCCTTATGGACAGATATTTTATTTTAATGCTTGCAATGTGGTCAGATGCAATGGTATAAATAACAGCACGAACAAACAGCTATAACAGCACTAATGACCTTGTGAGACAGTTTGCAAATTGAAAGGATTTTCAGCTTGCTCCTTATTCAGTCTTTTAAAGAAACTGCACTTACCTTCCTTCTGTGAGGGAAAGGAGACAGCAAGTGTGCTCTTTATAGGCACCAGGACCCTCATGGAGTGTAGAAAATTATGCATAATGGAGCTGTCAAGAATCTTTCATATTTAGACAAGAAGTTGACATAGTTTTGGCTTTTTGCCAGATCTTAGGAATGCTATCATTTAGAAGGTGAGAAGTATGTGGTTTCTTAATTCATATCCACTGGCTTTCATTTTTTTGGCTAACCATAACCCTTTGAATATTAACTCAGCTAGGAAAAAAAAAAGAAATATTCCAACATGTGTAGGACCAAAACATCCAGTAGTTTTCTTTAGGCAATATTTAGTAAAACTGTATGCTCTGTTCTCCAAGCTAAGTTTGTGAGCCACAGCAGAAAAAATGTGTGTCATGTGCTCTTCTTTGTACCAATATGCTGTAGAGAAGATTAATTTTTTTCCAGATTGTTTAGCTCTCACCATCTACTGCAGTTTTAAAGAAAAATATTGCCAGCACTTTCCATATTGAGGGGCTGCAGGATGGCTCTGGGCCACCTTGCAGCCATACTGCTGAAGGTTGTTATAAATTGTCAGTCTTACTGTGCTTGTGCTGCTCAGAGATGTCTGATGGCTGGAACTTCATTGTGCAAACAGAAGTAGTAAAGGAATAGCTTGATAACTGTAGGATATGATATTTCTTTATGAAGTCTGAAAACTCAAGGTGTTTTCCTTGTGAGGGTGCACACACACAGTCTGTTATCATGACCTGATTGCATTCAAAGAAGGTTTCTGCCCTTGTCTCATCATTGGAGAACACATTCTTGGCTCCACTAGCTCCCTTCCCGTGGCTGATACCTTCCTCCTTCAATGGGATCCAAATCTGGTGCAGGTACCCTAAAGCAGTCTGAAATACTCTTATCCTGCTTTCCACTCTGGCTTAGTCCGTGGGGACAGCAGTTAGTGTGCTGTGGTCCAGTACTCCTGGACTGTGCTAGAAGATAGGACTTGCTCTCCATCTCCTTTGAAGTAAAGGAAAAGCACTGTAACCCTTGCTCCCTTCTCAAATATATTTTTCAGGTTTCAGCGATCAGCTCTGCCTCATGGCTTTTATCTAAAGAAAACATTTTTGGGATGGATCTTACATAAACCTCTTCTATTTACAAAACAGATGCAAAGAAAACCCTTGATTTAGATCATTGCATGCTTATAAATCACCACACACAGAGCTTATGGTAGCAACTGTTGAAGGACTTAATATATTTTAATTGATTGTCTTTGTGTGAATCACATCTGCCTATTACTAACTCAGCTTCATAACAGTATTTGTTTTCTACAAAAAGAAAGAAAGATATCACATTACACAATTCTCCCTCAGAAAAAGCTTAGACTTATGGTCCCATTGCTATCATAACTTCCAATTGAGCTGTCCAGTCCTGCACAACTGGGATCAGAAAATATCAGGACAAAATAGTATCTAAAATAAAAAAAATATTATGGTCAGTGTGATTCAAGCCCAAGCTATTTGGGTTTTTCAGCAGGATATATATGTTTTTGAACCTTTTGCTATTTATATAATAGTTTATGGTAGAGGGGTTTTCCTACAAGTAAAATTATATAGTATTTTGCTCTATTTAATCCAAAGGAATAAGTTTACAGTACTTCATTTAGTCTAACTCCTTGAATGATCCTGTGATGATGGGACATCTTGTGCTACTGGTTAATGTACTGTAGCTGGAGTGAGACCATTCCTGAAAAAGCTAAAAGGCTTTGTACGGACGAAAGGGAAATTAGGACCCCGTATTACTACTGCCACTACTCACACCAGCAACAGAAAGAACACAATAGAAGAGCAAATTTGGAAGCCATTGCTTTAAGATTTCTGGAAATGTTCCTCAAACGTGTTCTCTTCTGATGCTTCATTATACACAAGCAATTTAAATTGCTACTATTCATATTTTCTATACAATATTATTTTCTGATCCTTGTCTTCCTTGTGCAGTTGCTATCCTTCCTCTGATAAGGAGGTAGGTGTTATAATTCTGTTTAATATATTTGCATTCTTTATGGTTCATGATTGGTAATTATACTTTTCCTATTAATAGAGTTCTTTCGTCTTTCAAACATTATCTCATTGGATTCCAGCAAATCCTTTTAGGCATACTGAAACTTTCAGGCTTCTGTTACCTAATCTGTCTTCCTGGGTAGTTTTAATGTACTTTTTTTTTTTTTTNCTGTATTTCTGGAGTGGTGAGGTATTTGAGATTATACTTCCCCTAGGTAAGATATCCTATCTAGCTATCGACTTTTGCTTAATGATTGAGTTTTCTACGTGAACAGCTTGTCAATACCTCATAGCTACAATTTCATATCAATTTTTTTCATGTGAACATCCCTTTTCTGTATAATTAAGAAGCCAAAGAAATATGGGCAACTGGGGGTAAGTGCATGAACTGTTGCAGTCAGGCTTTTCTGAAGGGTACTGTGTACTGTTTGTAGACATGCACATGGTCTGCAGCTGCATGACCTTGTGAGTTGAGACTATAACAAGGCCTTCTGGAAATAGCTGCCACAAACAGATTGTTGGTACAAAGAACTGAACATACCTACTCTTGGTGTGAGAGAAATAACCATTACAATTGCTGCTTTCTGGTCTGTAAACCTCTGGGAGCCAAGGACTTTCTTCTCAAAAGAATTCTTTGACTGATACACCTGGGGGCTGTGTGTATGTCATGACATAAAACACAGTCTGAATTAATTATTTAGTATGGTGCAGCCCACTTTGACTTATAAGCTATAAAAAGCCCGCCCGAGAGAGAATTAATTATTGCTGGAAATAACATATAATTACAATGTTGCAGGGAAAAGATAAGAATTAATGTGCCAGGTGTAAGTAGATTAGACCAGCTTGACAGAAATGAGCAACTAAAAAAGAATTTATAGATGAAAGCTTACAGCCTTGCATCCATAGTGACTGGAAAGCATTACCATGTGATGACTGCTTAGTGGCTTATGTGAAATGAGATATTGGCTTTAGACTCATTGCTCAGAGACAGGTCTCTATGTCAGAGATCTGACAACAAAATGGAGTGAATTGAACATCTCATCAGAGAAATGAGGAGAGAAAAAGCTTGGAGGCTAAATTAAACTTATTTGCCTTCTTGAAATTATCTCCTTGTGCAGGAGTTGAGGAGTCATGTAGCAGAGAAGGGCTTTTTGAGGATACACATTTCTCTCTGTGTTTCTGTCCTTGTCCAGTGGAGCAGGACTATGAACTCCAGGGTGGAAAGCCAGCTGAATTTCATCAGACAAAAAAGAAAAATATTGCTTTTTTCATGGCCTATCAATTAGGGGGGGGTGAAGAGGAAAGAGAAAACAAAGTTTTCACATGGCTTATCAATTTTCTTCTTAAGAAGGAGCATTTTTTACCTACTCTTTGACCCCTGGGAGGTGTGTTATGCCTACTTTGAAGGCTAATTTGTGAGAAGTGATCTTTGCCCACTGTGTGGAGTCTAATCAGGAACACCAATACCTTGAATGAATATGGAAGACAATTGTACTAAAGGCTTTCTTCTACCTGGGGTTACAAGATGCTTTCTCTTAAGTCCCTACAGATAAGTCAGAACTACATGAAATCAAAATGTTGAAGAATTTAAAGAACTGTTGGGAAAGACAAAATAAGAGTATCTCAATATAAACAGGAGATGGAACATTATGGCAGAAATCTGTATCTCATCAGAAGGGGATAAACATTCTTCTAAGCACATCTTATTCCATCTGATGAGCACAGGAATCTCACAGAATTGTACATAATTTGTGTTCTTAAATTGTTCAACTCTTGGCAAAAAGTCAGGAGGCTCTGAACCTGGGTCCAGCTCCCGGCTTAAATAAAACTGGAGAACTTGTTAAGAATCTTTCCTTATTTTCTTCTCTAAGTCATGTAAAACAATGTTTTTTCTTTTGATGTTGTAATAGTGTAATATCAGGCACATGGTTACCTCAGCAGCTGGTCACAGTGATTCCACCTTGCCTGCCACTTGCCATCTTTTCCTGTACTAGCAATTAGGACTGGGTATCATTTCAGCTTCTCTAAGCAATGATAGTTTCGTAGAAACTGCACTAAAGTTACCAAATCTCTAGATTTTTTTTTTTTACTGTTGCTAATAATATGTAGATAAATTTGAAGCTTAATGTTTGCTTTTCAATAGAATTTTTTGGATCAAAATTATTAAAAGTATTTCCAGGACTGGCTAAAATAACTTACACCCAAAACAAAAAAAAAAACAACTCACCAAATGTTGTTCAAAATATCTTTGTCACTACTGACAGTAGTTTGCTCCCATTACTTCAAAATGGTGCATTAGGGGTTCAGATAAAGTAGTATGATTCCGTTCCATTTACAAAATTTGTCTTTTATTCCATTTATGTAGAACTAAAACTAAGACTTTTAGGAACATGGTGTAGTAAAATAAAATGTGCTGGTTTTTTTTCTTGTTTTGGTTTTTTTTTTTTTTTTTTTTTTTTTTTTTTTTTTTTTTTTTTTTTTTTTTTTTTTTTTTTG
>VXBU01006137.1:456870-491361 GCA_013400315.1 Bombycilla garrulus
TTTTTTTTTTTTTTTAGTTTTAATGAAAAAACTGTCTGGCCTTGTGCTTTTAAATAGAATTCCTAGGAATTTTGGGATAAAAGTCTAAAATCAGTTCATCTGCTGACGTGAACCTATGTGAAGACAACCTCTGGAGGTTTGTTAACTATTGCTTAATACTTAAATAAATAAAACACTAATATGCAGATCTAATTTTTGGTTGATTACCTCACAGAGTTTGCTAGAAGTAAAACACTTTACAGCATGAATTGATCCACTGTTTTGACTTCAATTATATTGGGCCATGCATAATTATGATTGACTCTTGTGGGCATTCACAGATTCACATAATGAAGAGTTTAGTATAGCAATAGAATCAATAGAGAGTAAAGCTTTGTCAATGTTATTAAAGACTTTACAATTAAGATCACAAAAATATCTCAGAGAAGTTAATGTTTCAGTGCCCACATTAATATTCCCCATTTGCTGTTTCATTGGCATTCATTTTATAACAGAAGGAGACAGGAATATAAATAAGAAGTAAACTAATATATGTTCATGCCTATGCTCACATGGTAAGTGTTCTAATTGTCACTCATATCAAGATGATTTAGTTTTAAAGTTTGCAACAGCCTGCTGCTCAGGCCTGAAAGGGAAAATACCTGGAAACAAGCATAGAGAATCCATACGGAAGATCATAGCTTGTCTGTGCTGCATCACCAGCTAAGACCGTACTCATACTCGTTATCTTTCTTGGGTGACTGGGACACGACTGGGTGTATGTACCCCTGTCATTTGCACTGTGTGTGGTTTGCAATGACATCATGAATAGGCCATATCAGTATTTTGTCCAATGGTCAAGCCTTGGAATTTGACTTTCTGTAGTATCAAAACATTGCAGCAGTCTCTGACGTGTTTCGATTTCTGCAACCTGCCTTTTCCCAAACACTTCCAATTCACAATGAAAAAGGCAGGAAAGGACAGGGATGAGTCTCACTGCGTGTCTTCTAGAGGTTCTCATATTTGGGAGGTTATAAGAATTCAATAATATGGATGTGGATCATTCAATGCCCTGTTGCTTCATTGCCATAAACACATTGCTTTATTGGGATAGCTGTAGAATATCTAAATACTAGCCAGTTTGGCTTTCCCGTCTCTATTCCTTGCCTCATTTGAGTGTGAATTTTGCCTCTTTATATGTTTTGCAAGGCAGGACATTTTGTTTTCTTGGTGCTTTTTGGTTTAAAAAGAGACAATTAAAACCAAAGAAAACAAACAAACAAACAAACAAATGGAAATTGTAGAAAAAGCCCTGTGTTTAAATGTGCTTCACTAAAATAAGAACTGGAGACTTTCCAATCATCAGTTCCAGCCCCTGCTGCCACTGGCACAGACACACAATCCCTCCCATAAACTGATCAGGCTTCAGTGATTGCAGTTCATCTCTGAAGTCCTCAGCCCATTGAGTTGAACAGGTCGACTCCCTGTCTCGTCACTGTCAATATGTGACAAGACTGTTTTCTGAAAGTTCTCAAAATAGAGGAAGTAGAACAGAGGGATGGTAAAAGCACATTTTAAAATGGAAGATTGATTTTGCAGATTAGCACAATTCTGGGAAGTTACAGGGAGGTTTCTTCTGTAACCACAATTAGATTTGCTAATCATATAGGAGCATTTGGGGATGGATTTTGTAATACATATTTGGTGAATAATATTATATTCTTTTCACATAAATTGTCTAGGCAGAAGGCTAAAAATTATCAGCTACTATAAAACATATATAATTTTGAAATTATTTAATAATTGTCAAATGAGAGGTAGGACTAATCTTCAAAATCTATGAGCTTCAATTTCTTATTGGGAAGTGACATAGGTGTGTACCTATGACTTGAATTTATATTCTTAATTATGGATATATTTTAAATGGAGTTGTGATCACAACAATACTGAGCATCCTGGAAATGCCGTATTTACCCTGTTTTACATTTCCCTTGACATCTCCTCATGGCCACTATGGAAGATGGGATATTGGGCTGGGCAGGTCTTGGATTTGTCCAAGTGAGAGATTGTTCTTATATTCTTCTATACTTTCATTAAATTCTTCTAAAAATATAATCACATTCTCACTGCATGGTGACATTTTCTCATTTATTAATTAATTTGAAACTGCTTCTAACTTTCAAGAAACATTTATTTCTACTCCTAATCTCTAAACGATGTTGATAGGGTGTTTGGTTCAATTTAAGATTAAGAAATCTAAATTTTGTTATCTAGCACAGATGTCTAATGTTACACTAGGTGTCTATGATCCTGTTACAATCAATGAAGACCTTGTCAATACAAATCATAGAGTCTCTCCAGCTCCCTGGTCTTTATAGATTGCATTGATTGCATCTCCATTAATGATAATGGCAGCTTATATAATGATCTTGATTCAGTTTCCTAAACACAGATGCCTAATACCTTTTGAAAAGCTATACTGTATCCCCTGGCAGCTTTCTGCTCCTTCAAAAGGATGCAGGTTCCTTGTCAGATCTATGAACCCATTTGTGGGTCTCTTGAATAAACTGGAGAGTTTGAAAAGGGCAGTGTTGAGGCAGTAGAATGGAGCCTGTTGTACCCAGGTGGATGGACACCTGATTTTGGTATGATAATGGGAGTCTCATCTTGGGTTTTATTGCCTATAGGATGGTATTACTGCTCACAGTTTAGTAGAATTCCTTAATGTAAAATGAAAAAATATATCCCCCCCTCTTGGGTGCTGAATGAAATCTGAGATTTCATTTTCTCAGTTCTTTGAGTGTCTTCAGTTCTGTCATAGTAGCAAAGTGATAATGAAGATAACTGAAAAATGAAGACTAAGAAGGACTTGGTGCATATGTTGTCTTGCTGTTTCATTTAACTGTTTCCTTTTTCATGTATTATGTTTGCCTGCGAGTTTAAACTGGCAGGGTAAGCAACCATTCTCTCTAAATGTTTTTACATTTTCCCCAAGCACTGGACCCAGAAACCTTTTGAGTAAATAATTTCAGTATGTATTCAAGACCATAATAATTTAAATATTATCCTTCAACAGAAGACCATGTAAAGCACTGTGTTGGCAATAATCCCAAAATTCATACATAAGAGAAAATCCAATAGTGGCAATCTCACTATTTGGGAAATGAGAATCAGGAACCCTGGAATTGTGTTATAGAATCAAGCATCTTATTACTTGTGTTATTGTGCATCCTCTGCACTGTGTACCTGTGCCACATTTATAAGATTCTCTGTAGCCAGAGAACTGAAACTGAAACACACAGAAACACACAACAGAAAGTAATCTAAGATTTCACACTGCTGGTTTCTATAGGAATGGAGGATTTATGTTAAGAAAAGGCAACTACTGTGAATATTACATTAAAATTGCAGGCTCTTGTGACACGTCTGGTTGCCCAACTCCGTCCTGGGGAATACAAAAGAGCATTCATTCCATCTGAAGCACCTATAGCTGACTTTAGTGGTCCAGCTGAGGAATTTCTATATTTAATCATACTATATGTCATAGATTTTGTTTCTCAAGTGACAAATGTAGAGACTGTAACAAAAACTTCCCCAATGAAGCCAAGGAATTCCATGTGAATACAACTCCTCTTACTGAGTGGGACTGTAAGGCCAGAAACTGAAGCATGAACAAATAGAACAGGTTTTGATTTTCCCTGTCATTTTAAAAAGTACTTATTTTTCAGAGTGTCTAGCAGAATCTGAAAAAGCCATCCAAAAAGTTTTTGAGAGCATTTAAGCCCAAAGAATTTCCCCTAAAGACTGGGAGAATTGATGGTTACGGAGGTTGGTTGTATTTCCTATTCCACCTTGTTACTGAAGAAGTCAGCATTAAGAACAGCAGTTTTAGAAAGGATGTAGGATTAGTTACCTGAAAAGTAAAGTAATTCTGTCAATGTGCAAAAGCTGAGGGAGTTTGCTGCTCTCAAAACAGACAAGTGGAACTTTTTCTTTCTTTTATTCTAAAAATTGATCTTTCAATCCAAATAAAAAAGTGGAAAATGTCCAGATCAAAGCATATTTCTTTAATAGGAATCTGTATCTTCATAATCTATTTAAAATGAAAATTCTTCCTTAACAAAACCTAATAGACAACAGAAGTCATACTACATACCCCTAGGATTGACCCTGTGGTAATGAGAGGGATGAGTCAGGTACACATTGAGATGAGCAAGTTTAGTCCTTATAATAATCTTCCTCTTGCTTTGGGTCATTACAGTGTTTCAGATTAATCTCTATCCTGCCAAGTGAGAACAAATCTACTTTTCAATTATGAAATAAAAACATGGATGAGTTCAGCAAACTCTGCTTCTGACAATATCCAGTGTCAACTGTTTCGACCAAGAAGCCAAGATACAGACAAAAGACACCATTTTTTCCGCAGGACATATTTCTATGTAGTTTGTGGTAGTCCAAGATTCTTAATAGTTGAATTAGGATTTAAACTACTGGCAAAACCTGCATTTATGGTCTTAATAACTTTTAAGAAAATTCCAAGTTAGAGTAGGAAAGCAATCATTACATATTTTTCTGCCTTTCCATGTAGAAAGGTTCAAGCTTTGCTCCAAGCTGACACAAAGAATTATGTTTAATAAGTCCAGTTAGAAGCAGGTAGTTAGTCATTAAGATCTGGGAAATGAATCTACCTTGTCACATCATTTCCTTGGCTGTGAGGACTGGTGCCCTGAACATCCTAGTCTGCTGTACTGACAAGTGTGGGACAGACTATTGATTGTAACTCTGACCATTCTTATTTTCTAGATGAAATGTCCATTCCTGCTAAGCTCTTAATCTCAATGTGGATATGGTCAGTTTAGCAGTGTAATTGTAAAGAAGTGACAGTGGTATAGACAGGAGGATGTGATGTCTTAATCAACAGTAGACATAATATTTCTGGCAACTGCTGATCAATGTGGGTTAGTGGTGGAAAACATATTGAGAAGATTGTGGGAAATAATGTCTACAAACCCTCTCCTGGGCTTAGAAGTACAGGCCAAGAAGACTTTTAATAGAAACAGAGGTATGATCAGAACAGACCAGAAATGAAATAAGGCATCCACTTCCTTCAGAAACTAATTTATTTTAACTAGCTCAGCAAAAAGTATGGAATGTAATGTTGCAAAATGCCCCATTGGTAAATAATGAAACAAACAGCACTAACAAACAGCAATTTAAATGTCCTTAACCAGCTGCAGCGTCAGTTATAGTTCCAAAGAGCTAGCTGAGGAGGTCACTGTGAAACCCTTATACTGATAACTGAATCTCCTACTTCCAGGACATCACAGATCCTTGCCGACCTTTGCTGACTGAAACAGGCTGGCTCTGTAGAAGGGAAGCTGTGACAAACCTTTCCTTGTCCCAGCAGGACATCTTCTCTACCACTGAACAGATATTACACCATGGAATGAATCCTGGTTCAAACTGGAACTTTGTTGAGTTTGAAGACAGATCTGTTTTTTCTGGAAATGCTGCAGCTGTATATAATAACACATAAATTCATTTCTACAGATAAAGGAAGAAGGAGCAGTTAATTATTTAGCTAGTGGTTATAAACATGTCGTAAGTGAACTAAAAGGAAAAATAGGAAAGTTTTGTCCATATGAATCTTATTTAATCATTGAGTTACACACATTTTTCATTACCTGGATGTTTATCTGACCTTGTTTTCAGCTGGGTATTTCAGCATTTGTATTGAATGTTCTGTGAATTTTGCACAAGAGGATGCATATTATGCACAGAGAGAAGCACTGTCTGCTCATTGCCAAGATTTCGCCCACAAAGAGGAAACATGGAGGGAGCATTTGACAAGTTTTCCCCATGGTGCCAGTATCTTTTTGCTATACACTTTTGTGTGAGAACACCTTGTGAAGAAAAGATGGAGAGAGGCAATTCTGAAAGCGGTAAACTATGGTGTGATAATGAAAGGAGAAAGAAGAGTGGGTGGAGGAGACTCTTTCACTCTTCAGACTTTAGAGGTCTCCTTTAAGGTGTGTACTGCTAGTGGATAAAGAGACAAACTTGCAGTGATGTGTATGTCAGCATTGCTTAGCAGTGAAGAAGCAAGATAGAAAGAAATTGCACGAGAGTCTATTACTGTTGCTTTCTAGGTAGGCTGTGGAAGAAAAAGAGTGCAGAGGAAGAGCTACAGTTTACAGTCATGGTTTGGCATCTATTCCCATCCTGTCTTTGCATATTTAAAATTAATTTTACTGCAAGCATATGAAGGATCACTCTCTCTCCCTTGCCACTGTGACAGCTCCTTTATGGAGGCAAAGAAAAAAAGTGAATAAATGATGTGTTCTGCTCTGTATCCTTTTAAAAAGCTATGTTCTCACATACTTTTTAAATTTTTATTTTTATTAAGAGAAAAATAGAGGAATCAGTCTATAAACTTGGACTACATTCCTGTTAACAACTTGCTCCTTTATGTTTACTCATTATCCCTGCCCTTCTCCCATCTGTTTCCAACACTGTCAATATGAATACACCCCTATGAGATCCTTAGAAAGTTAGATCCTGTAAAGCTACAAATTGCAGCCCTTCAGGAGTGATGGCCATCTACATACAAAAGAGTGAAGCTTTATGCATAAAACTAATTTTTACTGGCTTATGAGTTTCTGTCAATACTGTAGCTGTGAAAGAGGAATTTTCTGGTGCTTAAATTGGGACACTGGCCAAGGTTCTCCTGATTCCTGGATTTCCCGCTGTTGTTGCTGGAGAAGAGGCTACGTATCCTCAGCTCCAAAGTTCTCTAGTGCCTTGGGTTGAAAGACAGGTATCTGCAAGGGAAGGCAGGAGTCTCCCCCGGAAACCCCCTCCTTCCGAATTATTATAATTTTGAAATTAAGCGGCTCTCAGGCAAAGATATGGGGATAGGAATATCAGTCCTTTACTAGTGGGTATAACAAGAAAAACAAAACAACAATAACTATGGTACTAACAACACAACAGAATCAGGGACCCTGTGGCTGAGACGAGAAAAGGATGGAGAGGAGGCTTTGCTCTACAAACCGCTGATCCTGGGAGCTCCGGCAGGGCTCTGAGAAAAAAATCCTGAGCTGGAATGCAGAAATCTGGGACAGTAGATGGAAGAGATGGGTTAGCAGCCCTGTAACGGTCTCAGCAGGATGGCCAAGCAGGGCGGGAGGTGTTGAGAGACCCACGGAAAAAAGAGAAGCAGCAGCAGCAGAAGAAGCTCCATCTGGGCAATAGCGAACTCCTTTTCCAAGCCCCCACAGCTCCGAGTGTGTTCTCCTCTCTGGCTGAAGAGTGAGATGCCTGAACTCCACAGCTGCCCCCAGCCTCCCTTTACCTGCCCCCTCCCCCTGGGCCTGGCCAAACTCTGTCTCAGAAATCACCCATAAGTATCAGCAATCAGGCTTCCCCAAACCAATGGGGAAAAATTCCATGGTAAGAAAGAACAAAAGGAAGGACTCCCCCCAACCCCCAACATCCAGGAAGGCCACAAGGGATTAGAGATCATGTCATTTTTCAGTTTGAATCAGATGGGGGCTATAAAGAGGAAAGAATCTTTGGTCTTTATATCTTGTTCTTTTGCTCATCAGTGTCTGCTGCTTTGGAGTACAGTGGGGAATTTTGTTGTTGTGTCCAGTAGGAGCTCAGTAGTATCTCATTGAGGCACTGACAAATGGAAAGACTTATTTTGCATTTTTTTTTTTGTTCAAATGACATGTAAAACATTTTAATAGAATTAAAGTATTTTTTAATGAATTTAAGTAACTTAGTACAGTTCAATGCCTATAGCAGGCATAAAATATTGAGGGTTTATTGTTTATTGTGGTTTGAGTAGTTTTTTAAATTTTACATTGAACTTAGAAGAAAGTTTGAGGGTTTTTGGAGTGAATGAATTTTAAATCCTCATATTTTATAATGTAAAGAATGGAGAAGAAAATTAAATCTAGCTAATAGACTCTTACTTAAATAAGCATTAAACAGCAGGTGTGAGGTGAGTTGAGTGGTAAACAATGTGTGGGTTATGTGTTATGATTCAATAACTTCCCTTTTTTGGCTTGATCTCATGCTTTTCTCATCTGACTCTCACTATGGGATACTTGGCAAACAGATCAACTTCTGGTTCAGTTAGCTGCTGTGTAGAAGTCATACCTTTGCACCAGCTGTATATGCAGCTGATGTCAGCAAAATAATATCAAATTACAGTTAAATCATTAGGCTTTCCAGATTAACACCTAGGCACTAAGTGTGTGTGAGCAGAAAGTAGCTGGTAGCTCTAACAATCAGGACATTTAGTTATGTTCTGAAAGGGGCAAACTGGAAAATAAATATTGCCTAATATTGCTGAAAATGTAATGCTCTTCTCTGTTCTAGACAAAGATGGCTGCAGTTCTTGATTCTGGGTAGTGGTTGGTCCCAGAATCACAGTACCATTCATGTTGAAAAGGGCCTCTTTGGAGCACCTGATCCAGTCTACTTTTTTCAGAGTAACTTGAGTTTTCAAGTGAGATGAATGGAGAAAATGTGCCAGGGCAAAATACCCCAATTTTCGATCTTTAATTCAGTTTCCTCATGAATTCTTAAAAAGACAATGCACAGAAATTTCAGGTCTTGACAGAAGAGATGTTTATAGTAAAAAATACTTTCATTTGCTTGTTTGTTTGTGGTTTTTTTTGTTTGTTTGGTTTTGTTTTTGTCCTTACCTGATTTCATGACTTTCTGAGTAAATTTCACACTTACTCAAGAAGTCCTGAAGTTATGCAAGGACAAAATTCAGTTTGTGTAAGTGAAGATGATTTGTGATCAGGCTGAACTGATGAGTGTTGTTTAAATAACTTTTTAGGACAGGGTAAAAGAACATGAAGGATGTCACAGTCCAGCTTTCTTCTACTCCAAATAATAATTAGCTTCTTCCCCTCTTCTGCTGTTGGTCTATAATTGCAATTTATGAACCTGCACTCCACATTTTGAAAGAATAAGAAATGTGTCCACTCTCTCCCGTCCCTCCTCTGGTGTACTATCACACAGGTCAAATACCAGCCTCTGATACAGCAATTGCATGTCTGGACTGTTATGGAGACACATGTTAAAAAGCCCTGGAGTGCAATGAACCCTAGCAGGAGGAAGAATCCAAATGCAAAAAGTTAATTTAAAACATGGCCAGCTTTCTGCCTCAAAATAGACAGCAATTCTTCCGTCAATTTATCATAATATTTATAGAGACTCTAATACTCCACTAGTTGATTACTTCACTGCCTTAGAAGAAGTTATAACCAAACCATTTTTTTAAGACAGAAAACATTATCCCGATTTTTTAGGTAGGATAGCTAGATACAAACAAAATGAAGAGAGCTAAGCAGTTAGAGTTGGGCAGGTATAAGAAATCAGCTGTCAAGGTGAATGTTTAGAAACAGGTAAGTAATACCAAAATCCCATCAGGAGCCTACTGTCATCATCAAATGCCTAAATATCTCTGGAATTCTGTTGAGTAACCACTGTGCCACTTGCCAACATACTACAAGCAGGAGGGTCTCCCTGTGCAGAAGGCAGCTTTCATGAATTGATCTGATACCTCCACTGCAAAATAGGAACAAATTACTTTATCTGTTTTTTACTCCCTCTCAGACCCCTCCCTAAACACTTTAAATGTCACAATTTCCTCAGGAACTGAAGGTGTGTGAACAGCATGTCCTGCACAGAAATATGATAATCTCTCTTCAATGTTTGGCAACTAGTATCTATTAATTAAGAATCCATCATTTTTACTCTGTAATTATATTTATTAAACCCTAACTCATATCCTAACTATAATTAGTTCCTGCTAATTAATTTTATCAAATCCCTCTAGATTCATATCTAAAGTAAATATTGAGTAGCCCTATACTAATTATTTCAATCAACGTGGAATGCATTTCAAATGACTGTGAATAGTTTCTATTAATTAAATTTAGTATAAAATGAATGTTCAATACAATATGTTTGTAAATGTTAAGATTTTAAAATAAAAGAGAGTAAAAGACAGGTATAATGTGAAATACTCATTTGCATATTAGACCAAATTAAATAAGACAATTCTGTCTAAGTCAGAATTTTTAATGGGAAAAAAGAAGAAAATTTTTGTATGTGAAATGTATGAAGAATTATGGCTGAGTACTATGATTTACCTTGAAAAGCTTTTTCATATCCTTTGAAGTAGATCTGACTCCCTATGTTTTAAAAAAATCTATTTTAATATTTAAAACATTATGAAAAATTCAATAATATTTATGTAGTTAACTTGGGAAGTAAAGAGAAGGCTGATAGTGAAACACTTTTGGATGAGGTGCAACATTTTTGTCAGAACGGACTAGGGGAATCATCCTTATCTACCAGCACTGAGAGACAATCTGCTTGAGTCATAGAATCCTTGAATAACCTGATTTGGAAGGGAACTGTAAAGATCACTGCCTCCAGCTCCTGGTTCCCTTGCTATTGATAACTTAGTCTAAACAGTAAATGAAATTATGGTGTCAATTTGGGTTCCTTAACGCCAAGTGACTGAAAACGAGGTAGTAACAAGAAGTCAGCATTCAGATCACAGGCATTTTGGACCCCATGGGTTATTCTTGACCTTTAGGTGGAAGGATCCTGTAGACGCTGTCTTGGATCTTCTGTACATCTACAGATGTCTCAGATATCCCAAGGTATCTAAAATGGTCCTTACTTAAGCTGCTCTAATCTGCTGAAAGTTTCTGGACTGCAACTCAATCTACTTACTAGAGTTAAAAAGCTAAAGATTTTTGTCAATGCTTTAATCCAAGTGAGCTGTATGTCATATCTCCATTTATGGTTATCTCCACAATGGTTAGAAAACTCCTAAAATACTCAGAACTGCTGTTCCAGAGAGGGGCAGAGGGGTCCCTCCTAATATTAGAAATCCATGCTGTACTTTCCATTCTTGTCTTCTCCTAAGTTAAACAGGCACTTTTATCAGCCCTATTATAGAGAAAAACTACAAACCAGGAAGAATCTCATCTTTGAAGTGTTTGTTTCTTTCTGCTCTCTCTATGAGGAGGTGGGGTGACCAGCACAGACAGAACCATTTCTTATGTAAATTCCTTTGATAACATTGCTCTTGCCTGTTGAGACTGTGGAGGCTTTGAACAATGCCGAGCAAACAAGACTGGAAATAACTCTAGTTTTTGTATTGGTTTTGTCAACTGTTTTGATTTTCTAGAATTACACCTTTCATAAGATTTAGGGACTAGTGAGAAGAGCCTGTATATTTTTGAAGGATGACAATTTGCTGTCATGGGCAGTTACAAAAGTTGTAGCATTTGGTGGTGAAGGGAAAACAGACTTCAGCTGTGTGTCTGCCATGGGTTAGTCTTGATTTCAGCTAAAGTAACACAGGTCAATTGTGTAAAGTAGCTTCCATCTGTGGATATTTGATTGTAATTAACAAAGAATACAAACTAGCAGAAATGAAATCCTAATCTAAGCAAGAATATGTGGTAATATGATTCAGATATATTATGCTATGCAATTTTAATATTTTGCTAATAATTTGCAATATCACTATTTGTCACTATGACATTCATTTTGCCACAGAGATCATGACAACAATGACTTTTCTTTTTTTTTTTTTTTAGTTTATAGAGAACCACAAATATGTCTTTAATTTTAATATCTTATTTAAACATGCATGTACAGACACATAAAGGAAATTTAAATATTATGGTCTGTTTTGTATCACTGTGCATATTGGTATCAATGACCTGTTTTTTATGTGCCATTTGACCCCCCTTTACTGCTCCAAATATGATCCTGAGGAATCTTTACAGATTTCTAGGGTAAAGAAACCATTAGTACAACCCCTCTGATGACGTATATTTTCACAGGCTTTAGATTTCCTGCAGCTGCTTCTGTTTTTAGCTCAGTAGCATGTGGTTGTGTAAAATATTTATTTTCCAGAAAGATATACAATCTTATTTTTGATAGTATCAGCAGATGGTGAGGCAATAGTTTATTCCAGTGGTTTATCATTCGTACCATATGCTTAAAATTAATGCCACATTTCCCATCTGATTTTGTCTGACTTCAATAAAGCTAAATTAATTTCCTTCAGTTGTTTATCCATCTTCAGGCCTTTTGGGTTATTCAGGAAGAATCCAGATTGTCCTTCATACTTGGAGCATCCTCAGGTGTGCCTTGTTGCCTGAAACCAACTTCTGCTCCAGCAAACATCACTAGTCAGCCTGGTATCGGCCAACATCTCTGTTTTTAACAGTTTCAGTAGTCTTTGTTTAACTAAATTGGTTTCTTCTTCCGGATCTTTTAGATATTTGTCTGTCCTTTAGTTGCTTCCATTCTCCAAAAGATCGTATTTATACTGTTTCTGCTGCCTTCATTCATCCATCTCATAGATGTGTCCATTTCTTCCACCTTCTTTTTTGTTCCAATCAAGCTATATTGTAAAGGTCCTAATTTATTTCTCTTAGCATTGGATTCTATGCACAATGGAAAAAAATAAGACTGCACAAAAATACCTGAGAGATACTGTCTGTTACTCATTCCTTTCCCTCTATATTACTGCTATATCTACCTTTTTGTTTGCAATTTTTCCTCCCATTCATTTAGCTATGAATTCTCTGGATTTGTTTGTTTTATTTTCTAATTGAAGAATTTGGTCAATTTGTGACTATTAGGGAAAAAACCCTCAACAATCAAAACCAGATTAAGCCATAATAGTTTAATTGTCCTTGGTTGGTGACAGGCATTTGTAAAAGCTCAGTCTCTAGGCAGAAAACTTTTGTTTTTCTTAATGATTGATCAAAACAGTCAGGATTTCTTCAGACATTCGGTCCTTTTTCTTTCACTGAAGGTAAATATGGGAGCCCAGATTTTCTGTCCTGAAGAAAAGGAGGTGAAGGAAGAAGATTGTGATCCATGTGAAAGGAAATGTGAATAAATGACAGCAATATTGCTGGCACAGCTTCTGGTCACCAGATTTTTCACATCCAGAGATTTTTCAGCTTTTTCACAGCCATTTTTTTTACTAGCACTCTCATGTGAGTGCATGCAGAATTTTTTCCTTGTTTCCTAGCTATCCCTGACACATTGCTGGTGATGCTGCCCATTGGCTGCAGCAGCATTTTAGGTCAGTATGACCTTGTAAGTAAGAAAGTCAAAGAATTTTGGAGGAAATGAAGTCAGAAATTACTCTTAAACCAGTTACTTTTTTATTGTGTGGTGGCTGATAACTTTGTTATAAAAGTATCATCAACCATTTTGAATGACTGTGGTTTGCAATGCTTTTTTCTTGTCATAACATCTTTCCTTCACCAAAGGTAGCCCCATCAACACCAATTGTCAGTATGAAACAAGCATTACTTTTCTTAGTAGGTTCAGGACAGTGTTATTTTTCTACTCTTATTGATCCATCATCTGTTTTCAGCAATGAAATTATAAAGTGTTGGCTTTATATGTTACAGAGTTATTTTAAGTTACAGCAAACGATTAGCAAAAGTATCACTAGTGAAGGATGGAAGTCTATTGAATGTCATTTCACACGTACAGCACAGATTCTGGAATTCCCTCTGATTTGACATACTTGGGAAAACTACCAGAACGATACTGAATTTTACACAGATCCTCATATTGTCTAAGACTTGAGAAATGAGTGGGCTGTGCTAAAGATATGTGCAGAAAAGTGCTGAATTTGCATAGATGATATTTGCATATTTCTAAGGAGCATGAGGCATGTTCAGGAATAATTCAAAAGTACTTCTGCACTTCAGAAATGTGTTCACGCTGCCTTCTCCACCTATGTGTACGTGCAGGTATGGATGTTTTTGTTGCAGGACCATTTCAAAGTATGGCAGCCTGGATGCTTTCCTTCTTTCTTTCTTTAGGCAAATTAGATTTTTGTGATGGTGAGAGGAACCATACCTGAAGCCTGAAGGTCAAGAGTTCTGCTTGCTGATGGCTGAAGATTGCACTGGGAAAACTTGTTGCTTGAAAACTTGTCAATTTTTTTTTTTTTTGCAGCCTCCGGGTTGCACATACATTGGAATGCCTAAGGAAAAAACTGAACAAATCTATTCCACATCCTCACTCCATCAGAGACAGAATTTCAGCAGTGCTTTACTATTTGAACAGATATGGTATAATCCATTACTCCTCAAAAGGAGAAAAATACAGTATTAGTTAACACATGGCACAGAAGCTCTGACTAATATTATATTTAGCTTGCTGCTAGTCTCTTAATTATGATTATTGTTCAGCACATTTCCTTTACAGTCCTTGGGTCATTGGATATGCAATGCAGCCCTTCTTGTAGCATCTGCCCATATCACAGGAAGTTCCGTCCCCTTCTGTACTCTTACCTTTTAAATAATAATGGGGCTGCAATAAGTAAAAAGGATTAGTGAAGCATTTCCTGCCTGACAGTGAGCCTCTTCCTGACCTGCTGCTCACAGACTTGTTTGCAGCCTTGTCCCTCCTGATGCTCTGCTCATGGTAGTGTGCATACTGTGCAGATGTTTCTGTCATGCTATTACATGGCTATTTTCAACCTGTTTCTCAGAACAGATGTTCCCACATTGTGCTCTCCCTCCTTTCTCTGCTGACACGCTCTCTCTGTATAAACAGCAGTGTACATTTCTGTAGTCTCGGTTTGTGGAGAGAATGAAAATCAAAACTAGTGACATCTCCCTTTCCAGGCTGTTCCGTAAACAGGGCATGTTAGCCTGGTCTTCTTGTAGTCTTTCTCTCACTAAGATACTTGAACTCTTGATTTGTCTGATTTAAACCCATTTTATGTGTTTAAAGGGACAATATTTGGAAGTGCCATGTATTTTGCCATGTAAAAACTATCTCCTTCTATGTGCCGTCTAGTGGTTGTTCCTTCTCTTTAACCACAAATGGCAGGGCAATTTCAACAGTATGTATTCTGGGATTTAATCTAAAAAGAGAAACATCACAGTAATAAAATCTCATCTCCTGCCATCTGTCTCCTGCATATTTCTTTACAGTCCAAGTGCATTACATTTGAGCCCAAATGCTTCAGTGTTGGCAACAGTGGCTGGTTATGGTAAGAAATCCCCCATGAGTTGAAATGCAGAAAGAAGTTGACATATGGACAAAACACACCAGGGATGATGAGGGCTGGAGTTTAATTCCTAATGCACTAGAAGCTGTCAAGGCTCCTAAACAATGGCAGTGCTGGCTAATAGCAGCATTGGTGTCTTTTGCACATTGCCTTAGTCCTGTAGCCCTACAACAAGCGGGGAAGATAAGAACAGGTTGGGAAAATGTAAGGAAGGAAGGGAAAGAGCACCAAGCCTCAAAGTGGATTATGTTCCAGATCCTCCTGAGAACAATTAATTAGGAGCGGACACAGACAAATTGATTTTCTTTCACTGAGGAGGGATAGAGGACATTCACTTTCAAATCAGGATTGTTGTTCCTGAAATGGTGACAGTGAGCAATGTATCACTTAGAAATGACATGACTGTACTTTCCATTTTGCTCGTTTATTTGGAAGATATTGCTTTTCTCTGTTGGGAAATATGCATTCTAACATGTAAAGAGGTTTGAAAACTGAAGATTTGTCAGTCTTTGGCCATGTCAAGTCTTGGGATAATTAAAATTATAAATTCAATACATATAAATTACTCAGCTAATTAATATCTGTATTACTTGGGAATAATCTATCAAGAATATATATACTGATTCTAGTATTTAAAGCTTTTTTTTTTTTTTTTGCTAAAAGAACTAATGGTTGGTATAAACAAAGGAAGTACAGCAGATCAGGAGTGAACTTAACAAGGTATTAGTTTATCTATAAACATATACTCTAGAAACTTATAGCATACATAAGATAAGACACCGCAGGGAAGTCAAAAGAGGACTTGTTTGCTCTGCTTCCTGCAACTAAAAGGGAGAAATGTAACTATGTTGCCTGATGCTTTCCTTAGTTAATACACACAAGAAAATCAGCCATCAGCTGATTGGGATGATTAAGGCATTTCTTTATCTCTGATGGCAAGAGGATCTGAACTGCTTTGACTATTAGATATCTAAAGTGAGATTAAATTAATCACATTATAATTCTATCTTTCTTTTTGGGAGTTCAGTTAAGTGACAAACTCAGCCAGCCAGCTGGGCCAAAAAATTTTAAAAAACTGTCAAACCATGTGTAATTCATTTCTTTTATCTTATACTTTCTAAAAGTTTAGCATCTAAGTTTGTCTCAGACAATCATAAGAGAAAGAGAAGCTTGTCCAGAGGGCATGTCAGTCTATATTGATGTAAGGTGACATGAATTTTCCTCAGAAAATGAATATGAGGGCTGCAGGGATAGGCTTTTTTTTTCTTAACAGAGAAGTCTAATCTTTAGATGACCAAAAATAGCTGAGATGAATCTTACCCTGTGTGGTTTCATTAATTATTGTTAGCTGCAGAGGTGATTTCTGTGGTGGTAAAGTGACATGGCAGGACACTTTAGAGTCTATTTGAGAACCAGTGGGAGATGACTCGCCGTGTATAAATAGCCTCTGCAGCCATGCTGACGTTCTTATGAGCACAGAGACCTATTGTAAAGGTTGTTTTCTAGGGACTTGGCTGATTTATGGGATTCTGACAGCAGGTGCCCTGCCCAATTGGAAGAGAACAAGAGGAAAAGAGGATTCAGCTAACTGCAGATTAAAGGGAGATTTTTCAGCTACTCTTTTTTTTTTCTCTGCTTCAAGAAGCTGGCGTTCCTTGTGGAGAATTTGGAAGCTGATCCATTGAGACTGGGAAAATGAAATCCCTTCAAAAAAGAGCTTTGAGACAGTTCATGGAGGTGTTTCAACACTGTGATTGTTGCATTTGAGATAGTGCAAATACTTAATACTAAATCCTTGAAAAGAGAAGGAAGCAGAAGGACCTGAGTAATATTATCTTAGCATTACCACTAAAGTGTGTGGTTTTTGTGTTTAGATCTGCAAGGAATAGACACTTCTTGCAAGTATATTTTAAAATCACTGCAAAATTTTGAAGATATTTTCATGCCTCTTCTGTCCATGCTTAGGAGTCCAGTGTAATTTATTATTACAACAGGGCTGGCAGATATCGCACAGGACTTTTTGAAAAACTTGTCCCCGCCTGGCATGGAGGAACAGTTCTGTGAGCTACTGAATTAACCTTCTAGTGACCAAACATCTTTCTAATGTTCTGCATTTATCACAATGCTGTTATTTCCCCTCAAAAATAGCATCTGCAAACATTTAAGGCTCTTAGAATCATAGAATGGTTTGGGTTGGATGGGAACTTGAAAGATCATTTAGCTCCAACTCCTCTGCCATGGGCAGAGATGCCATTTACTGGACCAGGTTGTTCCAAGCTCCACCCAACCTGGCCTTGAACACTTACAGGGATGGGGCATCCACAGCTTCTCTGGGCAACCTGTGCCAGGGCCTCACCATCCTCACGGTGAAGAGTTTCTTCCCAACATCAAATCTAAATATTTTCTTTCAATTTAAAACCATTAACCCTTGTCCTATCACTGTCCACCTGTATAAAAAGTCCCTCTCCCTCCTTTTTATAAGCCCCTATAAGGTACTGAAAGACTTCAATGAAATCTCCCCAAAGAGTTCTCTTTTCCAGGCTGAAGAACCCCAGCTTTGCTAGCATGTCTTCATGCGAGAGGTGCTTCATCCCTTGAGGCCACCCTATTGGAGTAGAGCCCTCTTTTTGTGTTGGCATAACTGTAAACTCTTTTGTGCAAACAGAAAAACACTTGAAAGGTGTTAAGAGCTTCCTGCACAGGGGTCTCAGATCCACAGACGGTTTCAGACACTGCTAAAGGCTGTTGCCATGTCAAACATTCTGTTTTGAACACAAAGTGCTATACAGCCCCTTTGGACACCAGAACTTAGTGGTAGGCAGCAGGAGTGACCACCTGGAGCAACAAACTCTGTCAGGGGGCAGAGCCGCCAAGGTAACTCAGGCTGACAGAGTGCAGGCTGTCCTTGCTTGTAAATGCGTAAAGGTAAAGCATTTTAGAGGGGAAAGCCGGGAGGAGGAAGGGAAAGCTGGGCTTTGTGGTTTTTGTCTCCAATGTCTATGACTTGAACTGAAGAAACTACACTTTCTTAACCTTAGGACTTCTGTCTACAGTAGGATTGAGCTACCCTCATGCAGTGCTGAACTTGAGCTGGCAACCCTGCCTGCTCACAGGGCTTGTTAATTCAACTAGAGATCTTCAGTAACTGCTCAATTCATTGATTTTGAGTTGGAAAAGAAGCATTGCTCAGTACAATCTGGCATTCCCATAAAAGAAAAAAAAAAATACAACAAACTATCTCTTGCTTTGCTCTTCTATCTTGTATGAATTAGGATCTCTGCCAAATCCTTTATGAATGGGCAAGAGAGTACGGCGTCCAATCCTTATTGTCTCTATGGTAGAAGTGAAAAAGAGACCAATATAAATGGGACGATTTCAGGTATGATCACAAAATGATTTTACAATCAATTCCCTCATCAAACGCTGTCAATTTTTTGCATGGGATTTACCAAGCAAAAATATGCACATTTGGAATTAATAGAGGGCTTGCACTTTACACTGTCAGTGAACTGACCATCTTGCAAACACTGCAAGTCTGACAGGTTCTTAAGACTTCAGATTTGATGAATTTTAGGAGTAGAGTTTAGGAGCAGAATTTAGGAGCAGGGAGGCCAAAGGCTCCCTTTCTGCATCTGTTCTCTAAACTTGCAGTGTGCAGGCACAAGACAGGCTGTGAGAGCCTGCACATTCCTGGAGCTGGTGTTGCAACCAAGCTCACAGATGTCAGGAAATCCTGAAGGAAATTTAATCCAAATTCCTTGAATTCCAGTCATATAAAAATTTAGACAGAAAAACAGGAAGGAACAAGGGTTTGCCAATACTACCTTGACTCCAAAAATTAGATTTTTCATGACCTGACTTTTAGTTTGCATGAGGTTACACTCTGTTATACCTCACCTTTCTTGCTGAGCAAAAAATTTAAGATATGACCATGTAGGTGCAGTTACAATAACTATGAGCTGGAAACTGCCCTCAGAAACAAAATGCAATTTTCATATTTGCCTGTCTAGTGATGGTGTTAATCTGATTATACAGTGTTAGATATTTTGAAATACTAAAAGTTAACCTCTCACAAGTTAGAAAATTCACATTAGATTATCTAATGAAGGATAACTTGTATTGTTTGACCTGTGCAGCACAGGGACAGTAACACAGGGCATAGAGGAAGCAGTAACAGCAGAAGCACAAACAGCAATGCTGGCAGCTGCTGGGGTGGCAGCAGGAATAGCCTCACTGACAGCAGAAGAGAAAGAAAAGCTATTTTCTAAACCTGCAAGTGTGATGCTATATGTTTACCTGTTTGCTTTACAACTGACACAATGTATAGATGACAGACTATTTACCAGTTGGAATGTGTTAAAGATGTTTGGGAGCAAACCTCTAGTGAGGGTGGATATTTTCAAGCGTTGTTTTTATAGATGTAACATATGTGCTTTCATGTTGGACTATGGAATAATAATATGTGGCAGGTTTAGATAGCAAGTTAGTCTTAAGAGAGAGAGAAAGCACTTTACAATTATTTTCCATACTCATGGTTTCTGAAAACCAAACAAACCTATGGTTTCAGTCATATGCTATGTAGCAGACACACAGAAAAATCAGATGGTTCAATTCTGCAAGCTGCCGAGTGCTCTCAGCACTCTGACATTGAAACAGCCTTGTGTTTCACAGGTTTATGCTCAGGAAATGCAGATCAATACAAAAATCGGCATATAATACGTTAATATAATAGTCAATTAACGTTTATCTTCTGCCTCTGTGAGTAACTCTTGATTTTCCACGTCTCATCCCTTTGAAAACTGGTCCCAGTAGTGCCTTCCAAAATGTCCAGTTTTGCATCCATGACTTCTATTGACATTAATGAGGTTTACAAATGTATGCTGAAAGCAGAACAGCCTTTCAAGTGTTAGAAAGCAATGCTGCTGTTCAGCACTGCTTTTAACCTAAGCAATCCACAATAAAATGCCGGGAGTAAAGAGTAAAATTTTCAAGTAAAAGGAAAATTCCAGGTTGTTCCCATGTTGGAAATTCTTCAGGATTTTTCAGGACTGCAGATATGACTGCCAGACTTTGGAACATTCACTCTTCAGGGTGAGACATATATGCTTGCAGCATGGAGGAAAACCAGTTGCTTTTGTGTGGTACGGAGATTTTTTTCCTTCTTCTTGGTCCCCTGTGAGAACTGGCAGCGTAAATTCCTCTCCAGTGTAGTATTTGGGTAATTTTCATCCAATTCATTGTTAAAAGATGATACAGTCCTGAAAGAAATCAGAGACCTAAGAATTAGAGCTGTGGAGAAGTATAACACTGACTTAACAGTTTCACAGATATGTGTTTAACTCTGTAAGGCAAGACAATACTTGGACAGTAAAGGTCATACTATGCATAGATAATGTTAGATCTCTACCTCTTAGATATTTATATGTGAGATAATAATCTAGTTTCTCTTTCTTGTCCCTTTGAAGAAACAAGCACTTTGCTAAAAATTCATCTCATCTCCAGGAAAACCTCTAAACAGCCCAGATGACTCATGCTGTAGAAATGCTAATTTCTCTCCACTGGCTATAAAGGGAACCTGGGCCATATGAAAGTTGAGGTGGTTTCCATCCGTATCCTGAAAGGCTTTTAGGACTATAGGAAATAAGCTTTTTTATCTCAGTGGAATGATGTGGCCCAAAGAGCTCCAGTAATTTCTAGAGTGTGAGTAGGAGCAATTCCATAAGGGATGTGTTCAGAGAGGTATCTAGTACAAACCGTACCAGGACTGGAGTATAGCTCTGATTTTGTACTCTGAGAAAAGGCCTCCATCAGTTGAAGAAAATATATTTGTTGTGTGCTACTTGAGATGCCTTACAATATCCAAGAGATAAAAACACAGCTGATGCTGGGTGGCAGTGGTCTCTTGCCTGCCTGGGATGGCGGCTGGAGACTAAGGTAGATACTCTAGGATGTTTTAAGTGGCAATAAATATCAGTGAGCTATTCAAGACCCTATTCAATAGTCATTAATCTAAGCAGTGATTCATCCCACCTGTTTTCAATTAACTTTTTTAAGTGCTGCTGACTACCTTAACCAGATTGTTATTGATTTTAAAGGGAGTTTAAAAATGCATGTGAAATGCATGTGTACATGTAAGATGTGTTTTACACGTGCATGTGAGTTTATGAAATTAAGTTGAATAAGTCTGGAACTTGTGGGATGATTCCTTTGCCTTAACTCCAATGTCTGTTGCCATTTGTGATGCTCTAGGATAACATACCGGGACTCTAATTTCCTGTCAGAAGGGCCACATGTCTTTTGAAAGTCCTCTTCCTGCAGTGTCTTATGTCTTAGATGTCTGTGGATATCATAAATAGTGCTAGATATTTATAAAAATTAGTCAAGTCACATATATTTAGCTGGAGGTGAATCCTGCCCTGTCCTCTACTTTAAAAGGGATATTGAAAAATTGCAGAGATGGCAGAAACAGCTAACTATCTATTTTTTATTAGAGAATATACAAAAGAAAAATTTTGCCCAATCTATTTAGTTTATTGGAAACATGACCAAAGACAAATGTAATTACGGAGTAGAAATATTTTCAATAGATGGAAATACCTTGTACTTCAAAGTAACTTTAAAAATGGAAGAAGGATGAGCAAGGTGAAAAGAAAAGATTCACAATTTCAGTTTAGATGTTGGGTGGTAAATCTCTCTTATTAACTAATGAGAAAAATCACCAAGGGAATTGATCAAGTCTGTGCTCCTTGAAGTCTTCAAATTAGGACAGGATACTTTCCTGAAGTTATAATTTGCTGAAAGCAAGATTGTGAACTCAGTACAAGAGTAACTAAGGGAAGTTAGTAGGCATGTAGTAGGCTGGAGATTAGACTCAATGGCCTGCTGATCTCTTCTGGCACTAGGCACCACAAATTGTGCCAAAATATGAAGAGTATGACATGAATTCAGCTGTGTTTGCTACAAATCAATTATTTTTTTTCTTACCAGAAAATGGCAAGTAGGATTGACTTGGATAATCTTTATATCACTTCCCTCCTCCCTCTTTCCATTAATTACAAGGAAATGCAGAATTCTCAAAGGTGTTTGTTGTTTGCAGTTATTTGAATGCTACACAGTCACACCTGTATTTGTTGTTAACATTCTTTCAAACCCTTCTTGTTGCCTTCTGTACCTTTTTCTTTGTTTATTCACCTGTTACATATTATCCAACTCTCAGATTTGTTACTCTCTGGATAAATACTGCCTTCATGCTAGTTCTTTATGTCTAATATAGTGAGGAATTGATTTCTTTTCCTTTTTTTTGGTAACTGAACTTTCATTAATAATAGTAATTCAATTCTTTTCTTTCAAAGTAATTCTTCAGCAAATTGGAGAGTGAGTATGAAGATTATTCACAAACAATTGATTGATGATGAAATCTTCTGTGTGTCATTCAGCTGTGCTAATGAGTGCAGAAAAAGAACCTCCATTAGCAGATGAAATATGCAGCTTTGTTCTCAGACTGTTAATTTCTTATTCACTGATGTTAGTGGGAAATTATGTTACATCCCCCTAAAATGTTTATCTTAGTCATAAGATTTTTTTTATTTAGGTGCCTCAGCCTGCATTTATCACTGCAGCAGCATAAGAAACAGCAAGGTCTCCCTTATGTATGGTACTGAAGTTGAATTCCTATTGCCTTTTTGGTACTATCATTTATTCTCACACAAGTCCCCACTGCTCACCTTGCTTTGTGCTGAGGTGCAGCAGCTGGTTGCCTTGTTAAAGAAACTCAAATACGAGTTTATGTGTTTGCACTGAAGATGGTCAAAGATCTATCTAGAAAATTTCATGGAGTTTAAACTCCTAAAATATCATCAGGCTTCATGTGGGATTTTCAGGAAGATCAAGGGTTCTGGATCCAGTGAAATAAATATGGAACACATAATCTGCTCTCTAGGGAGAGAACAAACAATTTCCTTATTTATCTTTTACACATGCCCCTGTAATATTCAAGCACACTGAAAATGTTAACAGTTCTTGATATTCCTATGGGGGAAGAGATGGTACTCATGGTCTCTGCTTGCCACCCCGGAAGATGCAGCACTGAATAAGTTTTTGAAAGCCATTAAAAAAAGTCACGATTGATTTATTTTCAAGAAATTTTGCATTTTACTGTACATTTCTGTTCCAGTTAAGCAAAATTAATCCTAACATCCATAACTTTTGAATGATCAGTTCTGCAATGGTACTTTGTCACCTTCTTCAGGAGATATTGCTTTTAAACTACAACGCAACAACATCCTGACCTCTCCCCACATACCTATTCCAGGTTTTATGTCTTGTTCCTCTGGCCAGTTTTGCTTTTTTTTCTCTCTCAACTCAACTTCAATCTCCCTTTTTCCTCTCTTTCACTTTTATATCACATTCTCTGGTCTTGTATGTTATCTCCACTGTTGCTATATTTGTCTTCCTCTTGCCAAGGCTGAATCCCCTAATCATAGTGTCTCCAGACTGATTCTTTGTCTCATCTACTCTCTTTGCCTTATTGTACTTTTGGTGTTGTTTTGCTGCTGTCTTTAGTGTTTTCTAGTCTGTACAGCTGAGGAATCATTGAAGACTCATAAGACACAATAAGCCTGCAGCCATTTCCTCTGGATGACTTTAGAGGGAAAATTGCCATAATTTCAGTGACTCCTTCACTCCCTCAATGTGCACAGAGCCATCAGAGTTATTTGTAGGGAAGCTTCAGTATGTCTGTGGTGCACACTCATTTTTTTCCCCCAGGCTGATTGCTGACTTGTGGATTTCTGTTGTGGTGGTAGAAGATGCAGTTCTAGTCTCACAATCACTACAAAAAGATTAAGTGCTGGATGAAAAACACTAGATGGGCAGAGTATATTGGGATTTTTTAACAACTAAAAAGATCACAAACTTTTTTTGCAAATAAGCAAAAAAGCATATCTCATCTACTCTTATTCTGGCTTAATCCCAGAGCAACTAAATACATTAACTTTACTTAAACTAGTGAAATTTTGGCAACTAAATATATTCACTTCATTTAAACTAGTTAAATTTTGGCAAAGCTTTCAGCCAGATTCTGTAAAAAAAATCTTTAGACGAAAACTGCTGAGGAACCTTATTAATAGTCTTATAGACTGCTATAGACAGCAGTCCTGTCTATAACTTGGTGTGTGCAGAAAATCTGCATGACTTGCCCCTAAACCTGTAAGGCCATTTGGAGACAGTAGCCATAACCATTATCTGACATTCAGCATAGTGGGAAATATCCTGACTGAAATATTTTCACAGATCTTTAAATGTGAAGGACTACAAACTAGTGAGGTTGAATAGTTAAAAATGAAAAAAAAAATCTGCAAGTGATAGAATAAGAAAACATTGCATGTCCCTACCCACTCTGCATTGGATGTGGATCAATATTACTTGTTCTGATCACAATACAGGCAAATTAAAAAAACTCATGGTCTCTGCTTCAGACCTACTTGCTGAGTCCTGTGCAGAAAGGATTGTTAAAAGCATGTTTTAAAACTCTTGAAAGCAATGGTTTCTTTGTTAAGAAAACTGATATACCTGGGATCAGTGGTAAGTCCTTTTACACTTAGTTTGCTGCAAATTTCACAATCTACTTTGCCTCAGCTGAATAGGCAGCACTTCTGATACCTGGGACCTTTTCCTGTGAGTCCATACAATTTAGGTGAGAAGATTATTTCTGTGTCACTCATTTAATGTACATCTTATGTAGCCATTTGTTTTG
The DNA here is from genome assembly GCA_013400315.1 of Bombycilla garrulus. Lineage (NCBI taxonomy): Eukaryota > Metazoa > Chordata > Aves > Passeriformes > Bombycillidae > Bombycilla > Bombycilla garrulus. The sequence continues at coordinate 481,710 of VXBU01006137.1, forward strand.
TTCTTAAGTCAAGCTGGAAGTGAATCTCCTTCACAATTGGTCTAAAAAATACACATTACATGTGATTTGCCAAAACCAAATCTAAAGTTAGTAAAAAACCCCATAAAATGAAACTAAAGATTCCATGTGCAAATGTATAGCATAGTTTTTGCACACACCAAGTTTAAACTTGAATCTTTCAATTTATAGAGTGAGCATGAGCTAATGGCTACCTGGCAGTCTTCTCCCTGCTTCAGAAGAATCTAGTCTCATTCCCTTAACATGCATACTGTTCAAACATCCATAGGTGTTTGAAATAAAGTGTAAGGTGTAGAAACCTATCTTCAGGAGCTAGCGTGAGGCCAGTGTTTGCCATTAAAATTGGCATGATTAAACTTGGGAGCTCAGTTTGAAGCCAAAACACCAACATGCAAATAGCCACATGTGGCTCCTAATTTTTTTTTGTAGCCAGTAATTCTGAGTCTTATACCGGGAGATGGTAGTGACAAAACAGGTACTGAAGGAGAGCTAAATATTTCTGGAAGGTAGCTGGAGGTCACGGCACCAAAAAGGACTTCCAAAAAGGTTTAAACTATTTTGAATATGTTTGTCCAACTGATTCCTTATCGACTGAGTGGTGCATCTCTCAATCCATGTCTCTCCCTTTAGTTACAAGGATGCTGTTTGGGACAATGGACAACTACAACCATTTCCAATGTCTTGTGGTGTCTCTAGCTGTCTCCAGCAGGCACATGTTTTGCGTAGACTATGCAGTACATATGCCAGCCCCAAATGGCTTTCGGGTATCTAAGGGCCCCTAAAATGCTGTTAGATGATCCTGCCAAATATTTTAAATAGAAATAAACCACAGACGAAGCGCATTCTTCATATGTTGTGTCTCTTTTTTTCTTCAAGAATTAGCATGACCCTCACCAGTACCTGGCTACCAAAAGAAGGTGTTAGTACAAAGTGTGATTTATAAATATTCCATATTTTTCAATATATTTATGATGATGTTTGTACAAAGGGTAGTCCATAAAGAACTGGTCAGAGTCCCACAGTGTATTTCAGAAATGAAGATGCCCAGGAAGGGACTTATTTCACTTTCAGCACTTTCAGATTTATCTGGACCTCATAGTTTCATCAGCGTTACTGCATTACACAGTAACGCCCACACAGTAGGGATGTCTGTAACATTTTAGTCTTCTGCTCTTAGACAGAGAATGCTGTTGCAACTGAGGTGAGTGAAAGAGGCACATTATCAGGCCACTTGCTCCCAAAAGATAGTATGGGAAGAATAACCAACAGACTTCTCTTCATCCTTCAGCAGTCCCTGTATCATCCTTGGGTATGTTGGAACATGAGCAATACTGCAGGAAGAATAATGGTGTCTGCAGAGATTTTATTTGGCTTTTTATTTGCTCTATAAACTGCTTCTTTTACTGGTATTCCTTGGCTTTCCTCACCCCACTCTTTCTCCCTTCATTTGGCTTGGTGGCATCACATACTGCAAACACAGAACAAGGAGATAAAATGGGCTGCTACACTCATGATGCCTTCAGGAAGCTTAAGGGAGGACATACAGCATTCACATTCCCAGCAAGAAGGCAAGGAAAATGTGAGAAAAATCTTTACACCTGATGAGAGTTTCCTGAAGTAGTTTTTCCTGTGCTGACAGGAAAGGGGCCACAGACAGGCATTCTTGCTATTCCTCTGGCTGCTGTGGGAACAGGTATTTGCATGTTCACCTTCACGATGGACAAACATATCACACTCTGTAAGTTACTCCTTGCAGTGGGCCCCCATGGAGCTCTTGTTTTGCAAAAAAACAGGTTTGTTTTTCCTGCAAGTCAAAATGTATTACAAATGAATAATAGGAAGAAAGAAAAAACCCAACAACAGCAACAGCAGCTAAAAAACACCAAACCAAAACATTCATCTCTTTGTAATTTTAGTTCAGCCAAACTGGAGACTCATCAGATAAATTATAATTTTTCCCTCAAAAGGTTTGATCTTGCAGACTTCTTTTACAAAGCCTTTTCCATTATACCCTTCTCCAACAGCTGGCATCTCATTCTACTGTTAACAGTTCCAATTAGGGTAATCACTCAAAAGCTGTAGCAGAAAAAGACACACTGAAAACAACTGCTTTATCTCTTTCAGGTATTTCTTCTTCTGCATAAATACTTAAGCAATTTAATTTTGCCTGAGTGCTTTCTCAAAGGAGAATTCTGTTGAATGAGGACAACCATAAATCAAATAACCCAGGGTTTTTTTTGGTAGCCTCTTCTTTTTAGTGCTTACAATAATAAGATATAGCTGAATTGTGTTAACAGTGATATTTACTGTCATACTCCTTTCTAAAATATCTGTTGACATGGTAGATGGTTATTCTACAAAGTTAAAAATAAGTCAGCAAAATCCTATGAAGAGGAGTCCTCTCTTCTCTCTCTTCTTATCGCCAGTTCATCATTTTATACTTTTGAGATAACACTGGATGTATGAAGTGATGTGTTGAGTAACCTATTATATTTGTATTACACTAAAAAAAACCCCCAAAAACAAAATAATCCACCAAAACACCAAAAAAGGAAAATAGTTATAATAGTGTATTGTCCACTGCAAATACAAAACCTGAGCCCTGGGCATATAAATGCCATTGCGGTGGCCCTTCCTAGGACAAGACATGGTTATTGAGTCATAAGTAAAATTGAACCTGAGCCTCTCCAGCCAAAATTTATGGTGTAAGAAGCAGCTAAAGCAGCAAGAGAGCCTGGCCAAAATGTTTAGGTCTCCTGTATCATGAAAATGTTAATTCAGATGTGAATCTTTAAAAAGACATTTTTGGATGCTCAGAATACACCAGACAATAAAGATACCAGAAATCTAGACATTAGCAAGCACAGACCATGATTTTGGTTTTGTCTTTGTTTGTTTTGGGGTTTTGTTTTTTTTTTTTTTTGTTTTTTTTTTTTTTTTTTTTTTTTTTTTTTTTTTTTTGGGGGGTTTTTTTTTTTTTTTTTTTTTTTGGGTTTTTTTTTTTTTTTTTTTTTTTTTTGTTTTGGTTTTTTTTTTTTTTTGGGGGGGGGTTGTTTTTGTTTTTGTTTTTGTTTTTGTTTTTGTTTTTGTTTTTGTTTTTGTTTCTGTTTTTGAAGAAGGAACACATTTTATCGAGGACCAGCAAACCCAGATGAAATGCTTCCATTGATTAATAGTGATATTATTTGCAAAACCTAACTTTACACAATAGGGCTGGACCATAAAAACTGATTTATTCTCTACCCTTTAGCCCAAAGCATCATTAAATTTTTGCATTTTTACAGAACCTTGTGGTTTAGCTCTGTGTATCCTCACCAACCTGATGATAAACTAAAATGTGTGTGGAAGGCATGTGTAGACATCACCTATTACAACTCTGTTCTCAGAAACAGGCCTTGCTACGCTTGAGCAAGCCCTGGAAATACAGGCCAGACAATCTCACCTCCGCACTCAGCAAGATCATGGAGTGGGATCATGGAACACATCCTCCTGGAAACCTTGCTAAGGCACATGTGAAATAAGGCAGTGACTGATGACAGCCAACAAGGCCTCACTCAGGACAAGTCATGCCTGACTAATATGGTGGCCTTCTGTGAGGGGATTACAGCACTGATGGGTAAGGGAAGAACTTGACACCATGTACCCAAACATGTGCAAAGCATTTGATACTGTCCCACACAAGATCTTTGTCTCTAAACTGAAGAAAGTTGGACTTGACAGGCTGACCACAAGGTGAATGAGAAATTGGCTGGATGGTGGCACCCAAAGAGTTGTGGTCAATGGCTCAATGTCCAAGTGGGGACCAGTGAGGAGTGTCATCCCCAGGGGTCTGTACTGGGACTGATGCTGTTCAACATCCTTGTCAACATCCTTGTCACTACATGGAGAGGGGGACTAAGGCAGGTTTTCTGGTGACACTGATCTGTGTGGTGCAGGTGACATGCTGGAGGCAAGAGATGCCATCCTGAGGGGCCTGGACAGGCTTGAGAGGTGGGACTGTGGGAACCTCAGGAAATTCAGCAAGGCCAAGCAAAAATCCTGCATCTGGATCAGGGTGGTCCCAAGCACAAAAACAGTCTGGGCAGTGAATGGATTGAGAGCATCCCAAGGAAAAGGGTTTCGGTACTGACAGTCAGCATGACCTTGCAATGTCCACCTGCAGCCCAGAAAGCCATCTGTGTCCTGGGCTACATCAAAAGCTGTGTGACCAACAGGTTGAGGGAGAGGATTCTGCCCCTCTGCTCTGCTCTCATGGGACCCCACCTGGAGCCCACAACCTAAGAAGGAGATAGATTGATGGGATTTCTCCTTAAGCCAGGTGTCATGAGCTCTCAGAGGTCCCATCCCCATTTGGGTTTTGTCTTACAAATATCCACGGCTTAGAAAGAGAGGGGAAAGACACCTCAGGTGATGTTGGAAACAAAAAAGGTTTATTAACTTCCAAAACAATAAACTCACTAAAGAGAAAAAGCCAGAGACTACAGATGTCTCTGCTATAACAACACCCCTGAAATGCCACGAGGTTTCCTTAACCAGCGCTTTTTATGGCTTAAGCGGGGATTTGGCAGTCGTCCAATCCAGGTAGCTCCAGGGGTGGGGTGATGTCCAGGGAGTCCAATGAAGTGTCCCAGTTCAGAACATTTCCAAACTGGGAAAGAATGCCTGGGCTTCCCCACCCCCCATGGGGAACAAAGACAGCTCCACACCTCGTGGTCTGGGCACTCTGCCTGTAGGAGTGCTGCAATGCAACAATAGACTTGTTGGAGAATGTTCAAAGGAGGCCATGAAGATCATCATAGGGCTGGAGTATCTCTCCTATGAAGACAGGCTGAGAGAATTGAGGCTGTTTAGCCCTGAGAGGAGAATTTGAGCAACCTGGTCAGATTGAAGATGTCTGCACACATGGCAAAGGAGTTGAACCAGATGACCCCCCCTTCCAACCCAAGCAGTTCTATGACTCTGGGATTCTTTGATTCCGTGATTTACCATTCCCAATATATTTGCATCTAATCTGTTTCTGAAAACCTCCACCAATATAAAGTACTGAAATGAATATTCAAGGCAAACCCTCCCAGAAGCCTGAAGTACATTTTTAGAGCTCACCACTATTAAACAACCCTGTCTCAGATCCCACAGCTAAAGAGCTCTTACTAACAGGTTTGCACTTGCCAATCAGTCAGCAGATTGAAATTAGTGTCAGAGAAGCAGCAGACAGAAGTGGGTCACACGGCTCTCCTCCCCTGCTCTGCCAGTTATAACACAAGTTTACTATTTCAGAACATTTAGCAGGATTTTAAGACACTGTTGCTGACACACATAGCTGGTGCTTCAGTCTCACTGCATTTGGGAGAGATGATGTGTCAGAAAAATATGGAAGAGTAAGGGGAATTTTGGAGTATTATGAGTAGTCATTGTCCTAATTTATGTCTTATTTTGCCCTTGTGCTCATTTCAAACCTTCTCCTTCTAATAAAAAACATGCACAAATTACACATTATAAAGTCAAATTAGTCCTTTAAATGCTGCTTTGTGACAAACACTCTGAACCATGGCTGTACAGCAATTCTAAGGGTTTATAGAAAAAGTTCTCTAGAGATGCAAAAGCATTGTAGCAGTTATCCGTGTGCTATGTAAACTTTTTGGGTCCCATAGAGCACTACAGCTCCAAAAGTACTCATCAGTTATTGAACAATGGGCAGAGAAGCCACTCTCTGTAGAAAACGAATTATCCTTTTTATTTCATTTTAAATTTTCAGAAATATGAAAAGAAAAATCAGTAATAATAAATGGACATCAAAAAGAAAAATTATTAAAATCTCTGTGGTTCAGATATTTGAGATTAATAAATTAAAATAATTTATGATCTTTTTTATTAGGTTCTCCTACCTCTCTCTGCAGACATAGAGAAAGCTTCTTTCTACAGCAATATGCAGCAGCACAAGCATTGCTAAGTCAATCACAGGTTCTCCAATTACTAGAACCTGTCAAGTCTAGCAGACATCAGTTGATGCTTAAAGACATCAGTGCTGTTATTTATATCACTGCTCACTAGACTTGTATAATTTGGTTATGCTAAAGACTGGGATCTGCATTTTTTTTTTCCTAAGTACGGCAAAGGATCAGTACTAATAGAATTCATGAACAAGCTTCTCATTGTTGTGAACATAAAAAATTTATATACATATTACAGGTCTGCCCAGGAGGCTATAATTAAAAAGGGCAAATTTTACCTGGAATATTTGGTGGGTTTTATTCAGGTTAACATTCTTACTCACAAAACAGTCTTTTGAATAGGTGTTTGTTACTGGGTCAATTCAAATGATAGAACAAACCCACATAAGGCCAAACAAATGAACAACTGCAACTAGCCCCACAAAGGTACTCAAAAAACAAGACAATACAATGAAAAGAGAATATATAATCTGACATATCTGGACTGCCTTGATCTTATGCCTTGATACATTGAAATAACAATGGGGAAAGAGATCTGTTGAACCAGGTAGCCCATAAGCTAATGCCCACAAATACGCAGTGCTCAGAAAGTCATCTGGGAACAGCCACACACTGGCTGCTTTATTCGAAATAAATCTGCACCTAGTTCAACTCCCAGTGGAAGACTCCTGCTGAGATCAAGGATATATTGATCAGGCATCTTGGTGATAAATCTAAATTTCAGAAGCTGTTTTTTTTTGCCTATCCTGTGGAGTTTTCAAGAAAAGAAATGGGGATGGAACATACAGAAGCCTTGGTTATGATCTTCATGTATTATCTGAAAGTGTTTATTTCCACCATTCTTCAAAATAATGAACAGCACCACTATGAAAATCCATAAAGCCAAAACCCAGATGAAAGCAAACAACCCCCCCCACTCAAAATATTAGACAAAAATTACCTTTGTATATGCACAGCTTATGTAAAAATGCCCAGGTTTATTATAGGAAAAAGACAAAGAGTTATTTTAAGCTCTTATCCCAGGATCTGATTTTTTCCATGTTCAAAGTCTGAAACAATATCCACAAAAATGCTCATCTGCCGAAACTATTTTCATATACCTCAGCCTGAACTAAAAACTCTGTCATACATGCCATACACAATGTCAGCGACCAGACACAAGTGCAAAAGCAGTCTTGGGACCTCGGCAAGCCATTCAACTCTGACCTAATTAGAAAAGACATGGTTTACACCTCCATCCAAATAGCTACTTTCTGCTTCACAGCTTGTGAACATTGTTCTTCCTGTACTTTTTCATGTGCTGCCTTGGCACACAGGTGTTGACATTGATGTCCTGTATTGCCCGAAGATCGTGTTCACCTTGCATCCTCACACTGAAGGGCAAGAGCAACATATGAGCATTGAAACAACCTCCCTTTCAACACCACAGAGGATGCGGGATGGTTATGGTGGTTTATAAGCAAATCAGGTACCAGATTCACTCCCACAGAAACATATAGATAATATGTTATTTTCTGATTTTCAGTGACTATTTCCATAGAGATAATTGATGTTGTTCTTATACATGATGGAAGGATTAGTCTGCATTAGAATGCATGCTGTAGAATTTCAAGGAATTGCTAGACTCTTTCAGCCTTGGAAAAAATCCTACTATACTGCTACAACTTCACTACTAACACGCAAATGTAGTAAACATGAGACTTGTGAAGTACTGAGATATTAAACCTCAAGCCCTGTGGTTAACTTAGGAAAGAAAGAACAATAAATATGTTTTTTATGCTCTTCTTTCAGAAGAAGGAAATAACAGATACTGCAAATAGTTCAAGGTACTAAAAAAAAAAAAAAGGCAAATAACAGTACAAGTATTTTTTTTCTTCTTCTGGTTTTGAACAAGAAAGGTTATTACAAAGAAGATAGACAGAAGTAGCCTTTCTAATACCACACTATTATTTTGCAGAGTTTGTCCCTTCAAACCACTCTAGATTGGCTGTCAGCTTTCTGCGGAAAAAAAGGATACATTTAATTAGCAATATCATATGAAGTAAAAGTGGTCTCCTGAAAGAGGCTTTCCAGTTTTTGGTAAGACCTTGGACAAATCATCATTCAGCTTTCTGTGATGTGTTTTAATTACATAAAAAATGGATGCATGTGTGAAATTTATTGCATATGTTTGAGTGCCTTGAGATTGGTGACTTGTAAATATAGTGTAATGAATTAAAATTCTCTGAAAGGACCATAATTACTTCATGCATATGGATAAGAACCTTCACCACCCCTACAATATACCCCCTCCCAAAATAAACTCAAATTCTTCAGGAAGCACAACCCATTTTCAAATAAACTAGAAATATTCAATAGTCCTTGAAAAGAAAGACTGGGATTTACTTGGTGTTTCAAAGAATTTGTCTCCACATGTGCTTGTCATCTCTCTTCAGAGAACCTATACAAGATATAATGGAAACAGTATTGAGGGTGATGAAAATGCCAGAGCATCTGTCAGTGGATCACCTTATGACAGCAAGTGATAAGCCTCCTAAAGCTGAAGTGATGAATGTGCCTGAATGTGGATGCTATGCTTGTGTGAGACAGCTGAAAAACACAAATATGAACAACTAGACATGAGGACATGCCTCTGGGGAGACCCCACTGGTTTTTGTAGTACTAGAAAGCGGAACATTTTTACCATCAAGAAAGATAAGTGTGTCTTATCACTACAGCTCCATAGCTCAGAAGAGGACCAGCTGGGATGCAGGTAAGCATCAATCCTATCTAAGTATTAAATGTGACCTTTTGTATACGTTCTCCTTGCAAATGATCTTTCATTTCTATACCTTCAGAGTTTCCATAATTCATTTGGCATGCTTTATAACTGAGCAGTAATATAAATGCAAGTTGCCATAGGCTTATTTGAACAAAAATTGCATCAATAAAATTACCGAAGTACCGATTACTTCACTTGGAGAAAGGAAACACAGGGCTCCTGCTTGTAGTCACCAACAAAACAAAGTGTACAAGTAGGGTTTGATTTACAAAATGTGAAAGTCTAATGCAGACAAACATGTTTACATAGGAATCTGGAACTCTATAGGGGAGGAAATCCATTTTTTATGTATAGTGAAAGGAAGAATATTGATGGGAAATGTAAAAATATATTTCCCAAGCTTAGTGAGTCAAAACCCCATAAGATATCTTCCTTCTAAATGTTTTTCCAAGTGTCCTGGTTTGAGATTGATTGACATTTTATTGGGCAAGAAATAGCCACCCCTGAAAGTGAGGTGTGCCTGTGGATTTCCCATGAGCCCAGTGCAACAACAATTGTGGGCCTGATTTAAAGACGGGGAAATGAGCCAATCAAAAGTGAAATGCGTCTCAGTAGGATATACATTTGGCACATGACCCAGGAATCGCTCTCTTTACGGCCTTGAAGAGGTAAAGACGTGCGGGCAGCCTTTGGCCCAGCTTCCCCCCTGGCCAAGGAGGCCTACAGGAGCGGGAGGCTGGGCTGGGCTGGGAGAGAGCCCCTCTGGAGGGAACTGTCCTGGCAGGGAGTGGGGGGAATGGAGGGACGGGCTGGCCTCAGGCTGGCAGAGAAGAATTTGCCCCCCTCCCCGGCGTGGAGAATCTCCCGTTTCTGCAAGCTGTGGCTCAAGGATATCTTATCAGAAGAGCTGATAAACAGCTGA
>VXBU01006137.1:491685-545150 GCA_013400315.1 Bombycilla garrulus
CAAATCCACGGGCGAGCCATTTGTGAACTGTGTGGCCACAAGAGGACCGGTATTCTTGTGGGGGATCTATGGCAAAGCAGGAGGGACTCCTGCTCTTCCTGATGGATTGGGGAAATGATTGTTCGAGGGGTGGATTGACTGAAAATCCTAGGTTTTGTCTTTTCTTGTGGGCAGTGGGAGAGTGAACAGTCAGTGGGGGAGGATGGATGTTTTGGAAGTTTCATTCTGGTTTCTTTGTTTTTCCTTCCTTTTTAGTGTTAGTTAATAAAGTTCTTCTCTATACTTTAAGTTTGGGTGGTTGTGCTCCTTTTTTTTGGTCCTATCTCACAGCAGAAATTGAGAAAAATACATTTTCATGGGTGCACTGGCCCTTGGTCAGTGTCAAACCATGACATTCTTGGTTCCCTGGCCGGGAAATTGAAATTTGATAAATAAATCCATGACACCAAGCTTTGGAAGAGCCTTAAAGACTAATTTTATTAACCTATTTTACAGGATGTACGCACAGAATTATGTATCTAAATTATTCAACAATTTTAATGACAATAAATATGATAACAAAAAAATCTACCAGTTGAACTCCCACAAGAATATATATTAGTATATTGGAGATGGATGCGGGAATCTATATTACAAATGGATATAAATAAATTCATTTGTATTTCTTTGAGCAAGATGTTAAAGAAGGGAGTAATCCATATTATTGACCTGACTTTAATAATTTTTGCTTCAGATTAGCCCAGTAAAACCAAACATCTCAACAACACTTCACAATAAGCAATTCTAACTTTTGGCTAAATATCCTGATCGATAGCTTCTTATATACTGAACAAACAAACCCACCACCTGCAGCAGTTGAGCCGCAAAAGGTAACAGGCATTTTCTCAGTTTCTAATAAATGAATAGGGTAGTATCGACTGGTTGGTCATTAGCATGTTTGAACAGACAAAGCTTATTCTTTGTTTACTGCTGCATCTTACTGCACACCAGAAGGCTACAGCCAGGTGCCAAAAAATGAGCAGTGCCGAGGAGGCACCTATGGAGGACTGTCTTTCCTCTTAGGTGGATAGAGTAGAAATCAGGGCCCTTTTTCAGCTGATTCAGGACAGAGCTAAACAGGAGAGAAAGGAGAGGTGAGCCTGAGATTGTGTCTACACTGGTAGGTGAACAGGATGGTTCATCCAAAGTAAAGCTATGAAAGAGACATCTGTCTAATCAATAGAGATCATCTTCTGTTCCTGCCAGGAGACAAGCAAGTGGTGTTTCCAGCTGTTGCAGGAGCAGCATGAGGAATGAGAGGGCAACTGTGGGAACAGCAAAGGTGCAAGCTGTGTCTCCAGGGTTAAGGAAGGGGGTAGTCATAGAGGGAAGAAGGACAAACCTCTAGAATGATGGAAGTCCAGGATAGCGTCTGATGCAGCACCATTCTCCTTTCTTAAATGGTGCTAAATCTGCTGATGAAGCACCTCTATCATGTCAGTACACAAATCATGGCTGACATCCTGACTGTCTCTAGGACAGCCTCAGCTGTCTCCTAGAGACTGTCCATCAGATAACTTTCATGGACCTAGGGGAGAAGGTCCTTTCCCTAAATTCATTTCTAGCTAAATGCACCCTTGCATGAATGGCACCTTAGCATCTGGCAGAGGCTGTACGAGCCTCACTAGCTGTGTGTTTTCTACCACATGCCCACCTTGGAAACCCACACTATCTTCAGGGGAGGCAGATGTCAGAGCGGTTTTTACCTCATATATTAGCTCAGCAGTCTTAGCCGGGGCTATGCCCAAAACTTACCACTTACATAACAGAACAGAACCCAAGCAGGACCAAGGTGACCATTCTCTGTACACAGACATGAGGAGTTATTCTGCGCAAGCCTGATCTTGAGGGCTGACAGAGCATAAATGGGCCTTGTTTTGCCCCATTCAGCCTGAGACCACTTTTTCTGCTCACTGCACACCACAGACTATTGCTCAGATATCTCCAAGAGTGAAAATTTACTGTGGAAAGACTGAAAATGGACTGCCAAGAACATTTGGGGTGGGGGGGAATCCCCAAAATTTAGAAAAAATTCTCAGGTTTAGTCACCATTCTTCCATTTTTCAGTCCCAGTATTGTCCCTAATCCATTTAGAGCTTCCCAAGTAATTCTCTGCACTCAGGGAGACAGGTTTCTCACGTGCCTGAACCACATTTTTCACCTTCTTGATAGTGATATGCACCAGCTGCTCAATCTCTGCTCTCATACACACTGAAGGCAATTAATCAAAAGTAAAATTTAAAAATTGCTTCCCCTTTTTTGCTCATTATCTTAAAAAAAGTGTCTCACTGAGAATAACTATGAACAATTTCAACTTAAAAAGTAACCCTTACACAAAGTTATAGCCAATTCTGAACGTGACCTTTCAAATGGAAAGCTATGCAACTTTAACCAGGCTTCATGCTGAGTCTATAGAATATTTCAAAGACTTTTCTTTCAGTCTAGCCCATTTTTCCACAAGTCTGTGCCATGGTAAGTTTGGTTTCATATTTCTTTGATCCTTGCAGCAAATACTTTACATAGTTTAAAAATAGGTCCATGAAGCTCCATCTATACTCTTTAGCACTGAAAGGAAAGTGAGTTAATAACCAGTGTAACAGTCTAACAGTGGTGTATTCCTTGTGATGCTCTCATTGGAACAAATTCATTCCCACAGTAACTCCACTGACATTAACAGAGCTACCAGCTGAGATGAATTTGCCACATTTTTGTAAAGTGTTTTAGAATTTGATGTCATAATTCTCAAAAGACACCCTAGGAAAGATGTCTCTTTGCCTTTCTCAGCGTGTGTTCATGCACATGCCAGATTTTCCAGCTTCTTGTGTTCCTTACATTTCTTTTCACACTGTCTCCCCACACTCTTTGAGACTCTCCTGTTGAGCAGATATAATGCATCAGATATTCTTTGAAAATAAGTGCCCTGAGGTAATTATAACTCTATATATAACTTTTTGTTTTTCATATATGAAGGTGAATTTACCAGTAGAGACTGAAGACTTGGAACCTGTTTCAAAGACCCTCATTAAAAATTGTCCATTTTTAAAATGGCTGTTTCCTGTTGCTCAAAATAGGTATTGTGACACAGGCTGGACTACAACACTATTTTTCAAGATGTTCATTGCTAAAATACTGATGATTTGAAATGAAATTAGGGTATTACAGATCAGAAAACAACTGAAGCAGGCTAGAAAAGTTTTGACAACCTTTATTTGCTAGAAAGGGCTGATTTTGTGGAACTGAGTACATTTGCAGAAAAGGGGTTAGACTTCCTTAAAAAACCTTCCCCATTCTTTCAAAATCTCCAAGTTTGTGATTTCAATTCACATTCTGGATTTTCACTTTGAGTTAAATGCAGTAGTTTTAAAGTTATTAGAACTAAGTAAACAGCTTCAATCAAAGTAAAGATTACAATTTAGGTTTTTAATATTCTTCATTCTAATTTGGGAAAGGAAAAAAGATAAAAGCAAAAATAAAATGAATAAACAGTTTCTACATAGATTTTATTTTCATATTAAATACAGGTTAGTGTTTAGTCTTGTTGCTCTCTATGATTAGAAGTCACAGATTTTTGTTGACTTTCTGACTGGCTCCCATAATGTGGCTCTGGTTGCAGCATATAGAATGTCTCTTCAAACAACTGCAAAGGTCAGTAGCTTTTGAAATGCCACTTATTGCATGTTTTGTTTATTGCTTTTTTCCTATTAATTAGACTATTTGATGTGTAGCTGTGAAAACTATTTTGGTGACATAGTGTTCCTGCAAAATCTCTAAATAATCATTTAGTGTTAGAAAGATCTCCTTTTTAGCCTCAGAGGATTGTATAGTAGTTCCCTTAAGCAACATGGCTGAAAACAGGTTATATATTTCATATACTGCAGGCCTGGAGCAAATATTTTCTGACACTATAAAATAAATCATGTTTTCTTCAACAGCAAATAATAGAACTGTACAGTACATTATATCTGCAGCAGCAACAAACAATTAATCATCTCTGACCTTTCCATAATGACAACAATTTGAGGAATAGAGACTAATTTAAATTTTTATATAATATTTAAAATTTAAAGACTAAATCTCCTTTATACTAGATCCCTTCACACTGCTCAGATAATAAAAAGCCTCCTTAAAGTGAACAAAAATGAATTTATTTTTTTTCCTTCAAGCTCTTACAAATCAACAGAGCAGAGGTTTCTCAGAGTGTTTGGACCTAAATGGAGCTCAGGTGGATGCACCCAAGATAATTTTTAAATGACAAAATGGTAACAAATAGCGTCTAGCCTGCAGGACCTGAGAACTTAGGGTTTGTACTCTGTAGTTGGCTGTGGTGTTTCCGTCACACAAAAAAAAAAAAAAAAGATAAAAAAATACCCTTATGCTGATAATGGACTCCTTTTATCTCTTCACACATAATCTACATGTTTCTTTCATATTCTTGGGAAGGGTGGAGGAACTTCAGCTGGCAGACAAACCAGCAAATTATAAGAAACTCTCTCCTTAACATTAAGCCCAAGAAACCAGAGGTGTCAATTGAAATAATACCTCTCACTGCCAGTCCTTCCTGATGCACATCACCTCTGGCCTTTCTGAAAGCTTGAGTTTGAAATGCACACTGAGGCTGGTCCTCTGAAATTGCACAGATTTTGTCTCTTTCATGTCTAAGGTCTAGCTCATTCCAAAGAAATCCCAGCACATTCCCTCTACCATTAACTGGCCTCATCTTCTAATGGAAAGAGCCTTCATCCTGAACAGCAGATATGTTCTTTGCAGAAGCTGGGGGGTGGGGAGGAGGGGCACAGAAATTTGTCGTGAGAGAGATTTTGCTGACTTCTGGTTTTATAAACAATTGCATTCCTAATACAACCAATGTATTTCAGGATCTCCACAGCTGAATGCATATTCAGGATTAGCTACTGTGGGACTGAAAACATTAAGGTTGCTTCTGATCCTCAGAAATTGCCTGTTCAATACGGAAATGAAAGGACTGTAAGGGCATCCAGTGCATTGTTTCACCTTGCACCTCACTTCGCCTCACAAAAGAGTCTCCAGTGCATAAGGGAGCAATCTGTGCCTTTTAGAACAGACTCAAAACTGTCTGATACTTTAGCTTGGTTTGAGGTCAAATAAGATGATTCCTACCATTAAAACAGAAAGAAATACTTCTGGCAGCCTGAATGAATTAATATTTTTCGTGTGTCTTTTTAAGTCATCACCTCAGGATATTTTATGGCTGCTCTCTACAGATGGTGATACACATGGCCCTACCTCGATTAGCTCAAATTCTTTCAAGTACTCTACACAAATAATGCCCAAAATACATCTGATGTCTGTACCTTTTTCTCTAATGAAACCTCAAATATCCCTACTCCTCATTATTGTACGTGTCCTTGTGCAAAAGTTAGTTTCTTTGACTGCTATAGAAATAACCCCAGATACTGAAGCCAAATATTTAATTGTCTTTATTGTTGTAAGAAAACAGAGATCAAACCCACAGTTATTCAGAGAACTTTGCTGCACAGAACATTCAAAACAGAAACAGGAGAAAACTCATCCTTGATTATTGTATCTGTAAAATTATTTGGAATGTATACCATATAATTAAGACTGCTTAACAGCTTAAATTTCTTGGCTTTGCTTTTTGAAAATACTGTCTTCTGTGGACATGAGGTTACTGAAACAGTACACTAGTGAGGGAACAAAACAAAACAGATGGTGCATTAATAATGGAAGTATTAGAAAAAGGGTACTCTTCCAGATTTCAATGTATTCATTAATATATTTTAGACAATTTAATTGCTTCCTGAAACACTAATTGAAAGAGTTTCATTTGCAAAAACCTAGTCTTGGTAATACAAACTAGGCACAGTGCCACAAAGAGCTTGAATGCTATAATAAGGAAATGAATAGAAGGGTTTGGGGGTTTTAATGTGTGTATGCTTATTTCTTTTAATGAAGCCTTTACAAAAGCATACAAAATACAAAGAAAAGAAATATTTACAAAGAGAAATCAGGTTTAAGAAGTAATGAATGTTTAGAACATATGAAGAGTATTTTTGGTTTTTTAGTCAGCCCATGTCAAGGGAGTGTTGGTGGGATTTATTGAGCAGAAGAGCCTAATGCAGTTTAATTTTATCAATATTATACACTCCTAGACTTGTCGTATCTATCAATCTAAGTAAAGGATACTTCAAGAAGATTTTCTTCTCAAGATATCTGCTTAAGCTGCTTCAGTTTGTCTTCTAAATACCAATGGGAAGGTAGGTTTTGCCTCATTTTGAACCTCCTCACCTGTTGCATGTTGGAAAATTTAAGTCAAATTTTCCTGCGATCAGTCTCTTATGCATCTCCAGGAGACTGGAGATGAAGAGCAGACAGAAGAGCAGAAGAAAACAAACTAAATAAATGCACTGAAAAATGCACTGACAAAAAAAAATGTGCTGTGGTCTGTCAAGGAATATATAAAGCAAAACACCAACAAACATGCAGATAAACCTGAAAGAAAAGACCAATAATAAAGAAAGAAAAAAATCCAAACAGAAGAGCACAGAGTTTCTAGAGCAGCTCCTTTTTAAAGTCTTGCAGATTGGGCAAAGTCTAAAGATGCAGAAGGTGATATAAAGTAGTTTCTTTTGGGGGCTGTTTTGACAGTTGCCCACAAGAAGTGTTATTCCCTCTCATACCCTGCTTGGGTGCAATTTTAATTCCCAGTTACCAAGGATCCACAGCTACTGAGATCTTACCTATCTAGTTGGAAGGGAGTGAAATAATTCTTTAGAAGTTTGACCATTATCAGCAGCTGAAGAATGAGCACACAGTCTGGCCAAGGCCAGTCACGCTGCATAGGTTGCACCAGAGCTGGATGGAGGTGTTACAATCTGAACATCACTCTGCCCTATGGGGGGAATAACTACTCCCTTAGACCTGCCTGCTAAATTATGCTTATGTCAAAATAACACAAAAAAGCCATCACTGTTGATATTAGTCACAGTATCACTGGGTTTTCACTTACAATATTTTAAGAAGGGGTAGCCAGACATGAGGGTTTCTTTCCAACAGATTCCATAGGTAACTGTCTTTGTTGAGAAGTAAGAGATAGCTGAGAACAAGATAGGAACATTTTTCTCTTTTCTTGAGTCATCTGTTTTCAAAACCACATCTAAATGCAGACTCATGGTTCAACAGACCCTGCCCACCCACTGATAGTGTGTAAATATAATGATATTGGTTAGCTGTGATACTTCTCCTAATTATGTAGTTACAAAGGAACAACTCTCTTTATGCATATCGTTATATCACTGCAACAGTGCCTCATGTTATAGCAGATGGCAGAACTACATGAAAAAGTAAGACACAACCTGGACCTACATCATGTTCCCTGCTAGGTGGTATCTATCCTCTTAAATATATTAGATACTTGTGAAAATCTTAGAAAAAGTTTTTCTTGCTCAAGAAAACAATTTTTTGCATCCTAAATATTCACACACAATTGATTATACAGTAGTGATGTTAGTATATATGATATAAGATTCCTTACATTGAAATTTCTTTTTGACCTAGAGTAGATCTCAAAATCAAAATTTAAAATTATTTGTGAATTATACTATTCTAAAGTATTGCTGAAATAGTAAATAATGAAATGGTTGCTACATGTTGCTGAAAAAAAACCCCAACATTTTTTATTTCCTAAGTTGAGTGGCCTAGGTATGCTGGATGAATTCTAACCAATGGAGTAGAAAACTCTTTTTTTATTTTCTTTTCAGTTTGTCTGAAGCCAGGAAGGGAACCTTCTAGACATCAAAAAATACAATATGTATAAAAAATTTAAGTTAGACCTGAAAGAGAATGAGGATGTGACACATCTAAATTACAGCATTCAGAGTCCCTGTGGTAGCTCAAATTGATGCTGCTTAGTATCACACTGATTAAGGAAAAACAAACAAAAATAATCACACAAAGAAACCCAGTTAATAAAGGCAATACCCCAAAATACTAGAATTTATACTGACCAGTTTTAAGAGATTTAGCCTAATGTGTCTGAGGATTACAAAAGGTTAAACATAGAAATCTAGTTCTACTTTTTCATTTGAAGGTGTCATTTTTACCAGATTTGTTTTCATCTACCAGAATTATCATATGTAAGTAAATCAAGGTAGAGAGTCATTAAAACCTGCACCACAGTTTAATTACCCACAGTAGGCTACAAAATTACTGGCAATTTTAATATTTAATATCCGATTTTATATCTATAGAAGCTAAGGGCTTATCTACCTTATCTAGAAGAAATTACAAAACTAATACAAAAACATATCTATGCCCTCCAGAGCATTAGTAACAGCTTGTTTTATGAATCATTACTGCCCTTTCCAAATTACTGAGGAAGAAGCAGTACACTGCTTGATAAATGCAGCATTTGAAAATGACAGTAAAGAAATATAAAAGTTTAACTGTAAACATTTTTTCCCCTAGGTTCCTTAAGGACATTTGCTAGAGTTACATTTACAGTAAAGTCAAATCCTAGTTGAACCAGAAAATCTATTTCAAAGCAACGTCTTGCTCTTGCTGTTTTGGAGCTCTCTCCATATGTGCTAAAAGCCACTAAACTGTGTTTTGGTTGATTTTTGTTTGGTGGCTTGTTTTTTGTTTATTTGTTTGTTTGTTTTTTATTGAATATTGCAAAGTGTGAGGAATCTGGACTATTGCCAATGGCCACATTTCATCTCAACAAGCCAAATCCCAGTTAAGGGCCTCTCTTGGCTACTTAATTTGTAGGCATGGTCCCCAGAGTCTGACTAAGTGCCAAGTCTGGCATTTGTGTGAAATGCCTTAAACCAGGCAAATAAATAAAGTATTTTGTATTCTAGCTCTTAAACTAAGCAAATAGAATGTGTTGGCTCCTAATAGCTCAAGTAACATGTGGAAGTGCTCTGCTGGTTGTTAGATAAGTGTTATGAGATGAGGAGACCTCTGAGCAAGGCTGCAGAAATGTGGAGGTAATAAACTGCTTGCCTAACATTGTTTTAGATAATGAGACACCAGAAGAAGAGATGAATAAGAACAAAAAAGCTGCCTGCATGCAGAATGTCTCCACATAGTTATAGATACTGAAAATATTTGTGCAGTAGATCTGCTGAATAAAAGATACATTTCCAGAATGTCACCATCATCTAAGGTGGTCTCAGTGCACCCTATATGTGAGCGGAGCACTGTGGTAAGCTAAAACAAAATGGAAGAATTGGAAATAACATTTCATAACGGCATTTCAAATGGAAGGAAAGAGAAAAGACATTTTAGCACTCCCTAGTATTGTAAAGTTGAGCTGTGTAATTCCTGATTGCTGCTACTGACCTTCAGACACTAAAACTAGGTCAGTATGTGTTTGGAAAGACAGGAAAATTTTAATGAAACAGCAGAGTTGCATGTAGAACAGAAAATGCTAAAACTTCAAAGTGCAGAAATTATTATAACTAAGAATTTAATATGTCCACATTCAAATACATTTGCATAAAAATAAATGAGAATGAAGAAATAAGATTAAAGAAAAAGGTTCAGGTTATTATTGCTAATACCACAAAAGTTATATTATCTATGGGTTGCTTAGTTTGTGATCTTTGCTCTTCTGTATGAAGTCTGACATTCCTATCCATATCTTTGCTACTGTAATCTGGATTGCTGTGACATACCCTAACTTTTGGGAGCTTTTTAGTAAGACAGAAAATGTATCCTGACTGAAAACTTGGGATGTGTGTTTCTGATGGTATGAACTAGCTTTCTTTGAATTTCTCCCTCTTGTTCACATTTGCCTATTCTCTGATAGAGCAGGACTTCAATCGATGTTGCATTTTGTAGATATTTTATATAGAAAGTTGTGCATTAAAAAAATAAAAAAAAAAAACATTTAAAAACCTTTAAAATAATGAAAGATTAATTGGTGGGTTGAATTAATTGACAAATTGGGTTAATCCCAGCTGAAAGCAACTTTTGCTCACCCCTCCAACCAGTGCCAAAATCCCTGTATCACCATCATCACCACTTTGGTCAAAAATCCAGAAGACAGAATTATGCAAGATGTTATGAAGAAAATTAATTCACCTCAGTCAAACGCAGCAGAGTTAAGCTTAAAGAGCTGATTTACTTAGCATTGTCATTGTGCCAATTAATGTGTCTGTAATGATGATTGCAGGTTGCTGCATTGAAAAAATTATATTTTTTTTGTTTTAAGTAAAATGAGAAATTAGATTGGCTCAAATTAAAATTAGAGATTAAAATATTAAGAAACAAAGACCTTTAAAAGATCTTTGTTAACAAACCTCTGCTGAGATTTTGTCATTGTAATTAATAAATGGGAAATGACTGAGTGACATATATTTCTGGCACTGCTTACCCTTTTGAAGTGTTAATGGATCAATTTGGCTTGTCACATTTCTTTCTATGGTAAACCTAGTTGTGAAGAGGTAGAAAGTTTCGATATCAGTATTACTAATTTTTAAATTAAAATAATTTTATTCCAAAAAGGAAAATATTGATAGTGTTAGTAACTTGAAATGTATTAATTTTAAAGAGAGGACAATTCAGACAGTGAAAAGGCTAACTTGGAAACACTGCCTGGATTTAGTGGCATTTTAAATAAAATGATAACTTGGAGGATAACAAAAAGCTACAGAATTTGAAAAACCATATAAGCTGTTGCAAGAATCCAAGAATTTGACAGCTCAGACAATTCAGGGTTTTTTTCAAATATCTTCAGAGAAATTTCATTTTAGAATATGAAACAGATTAAATTGCAGTCTAAGGCTAATAGTTTTGTTCAGCTGATAACACATAAATAAATTTCATTTGTGGTAAGTTGCTTGTGGATACCTTATTTTAATTTAGATAGAACATAATGATACAGTTTAAAACTGTCATATGTAGAGAAATAGGCCACAGTACAGAAAGGCAGGCATTTCACACAGGAAACTTCCACTGCCGCCCCACTCACAGCGGAACAGGGTGATACAGGTTACAGACAAGAGCTGGGCTAAAAGGCTCTTGAACCACAGCCTCCAGCAAGTTCTGCAGTCATAGGTGATGATGTTTAATGATGAGCTGGCTCAGAGAAAACATCTCTCCTGAAAATAAAATATTTCACATGGAAAATTTTCTTTCACTGAGAATTTCTGGTTTTCACCTTGTTATTTTCTTTCATGCAAAAATGAATAAAAAGCCTTAAGTTCTGTTACAATGGAATTTCTCCAGGAAAGGTATTCTTATTTTACTTAGCTTTACCTGGTTAAATTTGCCAAAAAGACCTCACTTTTCAAACAAGTTGAATATTCTCCTTATTCTTCTTCCTCATCTTTTTCTACTGAGGTTTCCCCACAGGTAACAGAATAAAAATTATCATTTGATTCATTCTGTCATATGCTTTGCTTTCTAAAATATCTATTTACTGTACTTAGATTTCTATTTGTGGAACATATAGATGTTTACTGTATCATATGTGACAATCAGCGCTAGTTTTTCTTCTATTTCAGGCATTATTTATATGCTCTGAACACTGAGATATGAGAACCAAGCAGGAGCAAAAGATACTAGTGTATTCTGTATCCCTATAACCTGTTGGGGTTTTCTCCTGGGAAATTATTGCTTATTTCAGGAATATGAATATGAATACTACTCTTGCTCTCTCCTTTTCTTTTTGTGTCATTGGCTGTCTGACATCTGTTCTGCTTTCATTTCCTTCCTTATGTCCTGGAAGGAGCCAGTTTCAATGATTTGAGTGATTCCTTCCAGTTCCAGGTTTCAGTTTTCCAAGGCAATATTTTAGTTCTTCATTTCTTCCTATAAGCTTTCAAGCAGATTTCATTTCTTTAGTATCATTCTTTCTCCTCTCACACTATGTTTATCAATATCCCAATGATTTGGTTTTTTTTCAGCAGCTACTGCCCCTGCATGTAGTACACATTACAGAGTAGGAAATTCTGTTCCTAGGAATTCTTCTGGGGGGGAAAGAAGCCATTAATCTTACAAGTGACAATTAACAATGTTTGGGGTTTTTTTTCCCCTGACTTTTCTCTTTCTCCTGAAACTAGCAGAAAGTCAAAAAGCAGTTCTATGGGAAGCTCTTATCAAATAAATGAGTTTACTTTCAGAGCTGGGAAGACATGGAGCCAAAGAGACCTACAGCATGTGCATGGTATTTAATCATTCTGGGTTTGGCAAGGCTTCTACATATAGATGGACAGCAGCAATCTTGAGTTTTTTCCCTCTCTGCTTAATTTTTGTTACTTAGAGCTAGTTTTACCTGTTCTCTACTGTTATAAAATTATCATAAATTAGATTGTTTTCAAAAAGACATTTTAAATGTTCTTACCATACAAAAGTCTCCTCAGGATGCTGATGAAATAAGAAATTTCTCTCAATAAACTTTTTTTTCCTGAAGTATAATCAGTTTTGAACACATGTAGTCCAACAATTGCACATAATTTAAAAACACAAACAAAAAAGAACCAACAAAGAATGCACACTTCCATTGTCAATTTTTATATTTGCAAAATAAAGCATGCGACTGGTTTACAAGGAACTTTATCAATGCTTTACTAGTTGAGATTGAAATCAGCATTTTTTGCTAACTTAATAATTTAGGAACATTCACTTTTAAAAGAAAATAATGATGAAACTTGAAAAAGCAACAATAAATACAAACCAGTAATTCCTGGGTTTCATAAGTTTCTCCTTTCTGACTAAGAGACAATTTCAAGTTTTAGTGTTACAGATTGATGTTGGATGCTAAAGTATTTGCTTTAAGCTGGATAATAACTTGAGAATCTGTGGCTTCATTTAACATATTGGTATTCCTGGCTGAAGAACTCTCCCAAGAAATGTCAGTTTTTACTTATGCATACAGAGCAATAAAAATATGCAGTTTGATGTTCCCAAAATTTTCTATAATAGTGTGCGTAACATAATATATATAATGTGATCCAATATCACAAAGTCATATTTTAAACTGAAACACTGGAAATAATTAATAGAAAATCTGTAAGGTACTTGCTTGAAGGAGGACATACAACCATGACTGGTTCCAAGCATCAGCACTTTATTCTTCTTTAGTACAACCGTTTATACCATTCATCTTACATGCATTCCACCTCTCTACCCTTATGTGATTGGTCAGTACACTTTGACACTCCATATTTCGTAGCCTGCAATAGCGAACACCTGTCCCACAGAGCTGTAGCCCATTAGGGATAACGCTCAGCTGCAGTCTCAGTCCCAATCACCACAAACTGTACCTACACTTGGTGACTAGAGTTGTATGAGCTTTCAGCATCTAGAAACTAAAAAAATCTGAAATGTGAAGAAAATAAGAAAATCAATTGAAATTTCAAGAAAATAAAGGTCAGTAATATCAATACCTAAACCAAGCCTCTCTGATCTTAGCCATTCTTTCATTAGTGTAATCAGGACTCAGTTCTAAAACATGATGATATTCCTATGATTCTGCAAATCATAGTCAAAAACATAACTTAAAAAGCAAGAGAGTAATCCTGCCGAGTATAACTGAAGTCTTGCTTAATATTGAACCCTTTGGGACAGATTAAGAAGTATGAATATAGATATATAGCTATAGATACATATGGATACACTTCGCAAAAAGAGTAGGGGAATCTTAGCAGGAACTGATTGTCTAAAGAAATAACTCATCTTCTTGACACTAATTTGTGATGTGATTCTTGTGCTGCACATTAGGAATCTCCCTTTCCCAGTTCCTAGTATTGTGCCTTTTTCCCTACTTTTGATTTCCTATGATCAAGGCAGGCATTGTAAAAACAGCCCTCACTGCTTCTGCTATAAAATACGTGTTGAATGGAAACCAAACAAATATATCAGCTATTATTCACACCCTTCATTATTTTGTTTTGAGTTGGTTTGATGACACTATTATTTCAGCCTAAATGCCTATCTTGACTTAAATCTGATTCTCTTCCAATTTAGCTAAATTTATATAA
Organism: Bombycilla garrulus; assembly: GCA_013400315.1. NCBI lineage: Eukaryota > Metazoa > Chordata > Aves > Passeriformes > Bombycillidae > Bombycilla > Bombycilla garrulus. The sequence continues at coordinate 505,713 of VXBU01006137.1, forward strand.
AAGCACTCTTATTTTGAAAAAGGAGTGTTCACAGAAAACTTGTACCCAAAACAGGAAAAGCTGTGATTTACTGATGGAATTGTTAATATAGTTAATCTCATGTCATAGATAAATCCAAAGTCATTAAAAGTGGGTAATGATGAAATTCACAAAAGAACACAGCTGACGAAGACTTCATGAGTTGCATTGCTGCATTCCTCACTGGAGCTTTCCATCAGTGGAAAATTCCACAATGAACTGGATCAAATTCCACCTCATATTAATTTATTTGAAAAAGTATGAATTGTTACTGATAAATAACCATTTTATTTTTTGGGGGGTAAATGCATTGATAAATGCACACCATTTGAGTAGAATAATTCCTAACTGATATGAAGTTCCTAATTTGTGACTCTCAAATATTACAGATGGATTTCACGATTACCTGAGTCCATGCAGAGTTAGACAGAAAATGTTTTATGATGACCATGCAGTTCTGTCCTTTGAAGAATCACTAGCTGGTTTTTCTCATGACAATTAAGTATGTGAATTTAGGGAACCTGTATAATCTTTAGAATTTGAATATTTCTGCTGTTTCAAATATGATCCTTGCTACTTAGGAGCAAAGCTAAAGTAAACTATTTATCCTGCTATGGCATTAATTCAACATAATTGCCAAAAGAGTTCAATTTATTTCTTGCTCAACAGATCTTATTTTTGATTCATTATTGGAATTCCAACTATTGATTACTCCAAGTTCAAGATTTATCTGCAGGTAAAGATTTCTGTCAATGTCCCTAGAATCTCTGTATGTGACTAAAGGGTGTGTGAAGGGTAAATATTTTAGATTTCAAGTTTTGGAGTTGGGTTCTGAGCCAGGAACCACTGAGGAGGAGGTGTGCATTTCATCCTATTTCAAGTAAAGACTCATGGATGCAGTAGCCAATGAAACTGATCAGAAGCAGCATTAGGCTTGCCTATAATGATAGAAGAAGAAAGAAACTGTATAGTGGATACCCCTGACCTTTGGCAGAAACAAATATATTAAAAGGCAAGGAAAGTCAAATGCTTTCATATTAGAATAACACACACACATACACACACAGAAAAAAACCCCATGAAATTTTAAAAAGGAAAACAGAAAAGAAGAAAAAACTGTTAAAGAAATAATCCAAAGACCCAGTAGGGAATATCAAGATAGGATATTAAATTGGGTTTAGAAAACTGTACTCATAAGATTATGTGAAGGCAGAGATTTGAGGATCAAAAGAAGTAGAGTTAAATGGCTCAAATGCTTTCACTTGATTCTGAATCGACTCAGCACGAGCAGCTTGCAACGTTCCGTCTGCCAATCTTCCCTGGATATGTGCATTCTCTTCCTAAAGCCCTCATTGTGATCTTTGTGAAAGAAATTCACATACTAATGATGTCCCTTAGTGTACCTTGTGAAACATTAAAATGGACTGTTATGGATATGGAGTTTAACAGGGAGCAACTAATTGTTTATGCTGGGCTAGCCTGAGGGGGTTTAATTTTAAAACTTAAAAATGATAAGACCTGAATTTCCAGGCTCAAGTTTTTCTAACAGATGATTCAATAGCACATAGCTAGTCAGTCAGAAGGATACTGTGCTTTTTTCTTATATATATATATATATGTATGTATATGTATATGTATATATATATATACGAAACTCTCTATAGACTATATTCTACTTATTTATGAGGCTGAAGGCTGACTATGCTAATAGTACAGAAAAAAAACCCATCAGCCAGCCACCCTACCTGCTCACATACTAGAATGCCTGTTGTGCCACCTTCCAAGCTGCTGTTTTATTAATGATCTTGAAACAGAAATAGTAGGGCATGAAGAAGAGTTAAAATGACTTACTGATATGTCACAGACATTTGCCAAGAAAATGAAATGCACTGAGAAGAAAAGCACCAGGGAGGCCAATGTGGAACCAAATGTTCCATATTCTGATTTGTCTGACCTTCGCCTTCCTGAGCTCTAAACAGAAACAAAGCTGCCTTGCTTGTGCTGGGCAAACTTGGTACCTGTAAACTCCAGAACTGTGTAGAATATGTACAGTATTTTATTCTTTCCATTAAAAATTAATATTATTTAAATAAAACACATCTTTTGTTTTGTTATAAGGAAAAACACTGGCATATATATTCTATGTTACCTCAGACTCATCAGTGCTTCATGCTCGTTTCTTTGCATCTCTAGTAACAATTTTTCAGAAAGGAAAGAATTGGTAAATGCTGATGAAGTCAGTTAAAACAGAGGAAGAAACAAGTCATGTAAACAATTTTGTATTTTCAAGCAATGGACAATAATTTTAACCTTATTTTTGTCCATGTCGTGATTCTGGTGGGCCTAATTCTGTGTTTTTTCTGGGTGTAATGGTTTTGGTTCGCCAGTCTGAGTCATGGCACCAATTAATGCGGTTGGTTGAGTGCTGGCCAAATGCCAGTGCACCCACTAAAATTATTTACTCATTTTCTGCTTTAAAGGGCTGAAAGAAAGCTTTATTAACAGAACTAAAAGAAAAATTGTAAGAAATCAGAATAAGTCTTCAGAACACTTCTCCTCCCCTCCACTCCTCTTTCTTTTCCCACGGACAACGTAAAGAGAAAAAACTGGTATTTTCAGTCCGTTTGCCACCTCTAAAATGAACTTTCTGCAGTTCATTTAGGTAGAAGAGTCTCTCTTACCATTCCATGGAGACCTTTCCACAAGAAACAGATCTCTCGTGGCTTTAATTTTCACGAGTAGCAGCCACACGGAAAATTACAATCGTGAAGTCCTTCCCATATTTGGTAGTCTTACCACAACTGCTAAATATGGGTCATCTCAGCTTATTGGGGTGCAATTTTAAGGATGAGCTGTTCCAGCATAGAAACAAAAATTCTCTTCATCCATGTCCAGGAAAAGAGGTTTTCTTCTGTCTCTGGGGCAGGGTTTCACATTTCTCTCTATTCAAGCTTCTCATCAAATCACAGCTACTTTGACATCTGCATGCTTCAGCACTGGTGCCTCTGCTCATGGCTGTGGCTAGAACGTTAAATCCTCCCAGTACTTTACATGAGTTACAGTGAAAGAGTCTGATGTATCAATTATATCTTTGCCATAGATTTACAAGAGATTTTAATCCAAGACTAAGGCATCTCCTCATTCTCCTCCCATCTGGGCTTTGTCTCTTCTTTCTTCACCGGCATTGGTGTCTCTCTGTTGTTCTCTTCATGGACCTTCACCTTTACTTTTCTCTGATTTGGGAGAAGTGGCAACCACAGGTTTATCTGCTTTTAAATGGAATTTTACATCACTGAAAGAGTTCATCTTATCCAGGCCTTGCTTTAGGACATGGCCTTTCATTGTTGGTCACATTCATCATCTCTGCCAGGTTGCAGCTGTGGAGCTGCTCACGGTGTTGATTTCGGCTCCTGCTGCTCAGGGGCTGGGCCAGAATGGCAGCGGCCTTTCTGGCTGCATGCCAGTGTCCTGGAATGACTTCGTGATGCTCGTATCCCCAGTCATTTGTCTGTTTCTGCAGGGTGTTGAGTTCTGCATCTTTAAGACCAGCTCTGAGAGAGAAGGGGGGCGAGAAGAAGTGCGGAGTTTGTTATCAGCAACTGCACTCGCTTCCCCACATCCTTCTGCTGGACTGTATTGTCTGCAGTGGATGACTGGAGAGAGCTCTCTTTTGCTTTTTAGTTTAGCTAGCTAAGGCAGAGAAATTCCCTGGACTGTGGTTTTGTTCTTTTCTTGGAACTGTTTTGAACCTGCTCTGGACTGAAAACCCAGAAGAGGACCAGAAGTTCCCACCTGTGGTCCACTGGGGCCTGGCCTGGGCCACAGCATTTTCCAGAGCTGGGGGGACTGAGCAACCCATGAGAGAGACTTTTCTGAATTTGTCAATTTGTCATCTCTTCAGAGCAGTGAGAGGTTTTGCTGTTTAGTATCGTTCATTTTGTGCTGGGGAGTGCTTTGAGTGTTCAATAAACAGTTTTTTTTCCACTTCTCTCTGAGGAATTTTTTTTCTCGGACCAGCTGGGGGAGGAACCGCTTGAGTTGGCTTTTCTGGAGGAACCTCCTTTGGAGGTTGCCTCCCACACTTGCCCAAACCAGGACAGCCGGTTTGCCAGCCCCTGCCGTGTTCAATTCTAGCCGCGGGACTGTTTTTCTGTGTGGGCCGCAGAACTGCTTCTGGGTTTATCTGCATGCTTTCCCATGGTGCTGACAGGATGGCTCGGTGGCTCACAGCTGGAGCAGGGCCTGGCAGGGGCCCAGCCTGGCGCTGCGCTGGAGGCTGCGTTGAGCTCAGTGTCAGTCGCACTTTTCAGCAGTTGCACCACGGCCCAGTCCGGCCCGGCCCGTCCCCGACCCTTCTCAGAGTCCAGCAGAGCTGGCCCCGGTTCCTACTCCCCCAACCCATCCCAGCAGCCAGGTCATGCGGGCCCAGCCCGACCTCCCACTGAGAGGATGGGAGGCACGGGGGCCTCCCTCACCACAAAAAAGCATTTTTCTCCAGGTTTCTCCTCTCTTAAATATGGCTTATAGAGCTGTGTCCAGCTTCTCTAATTGGTTCCGTCAGGCACTAAGGAAGCTGTAATATTTCTATGGAGATGGTCACTTCTGTGGTTGACCTTTATTCCTTATCAAAAATTCAATTAAGGCAAACCCAGGCCACTGGGTAATAACCTTCCTGTATTACGCCACAGCACATGGTATAATAGTTTTGTGCCCTTCACAGGGGTCCTCTGGTGCTGAATTGAGTTCTGTTTTTCTAGCAGCACGGCAAATGAAGACTTCTTCCAATATCAAAAAGCAGTGTTAGCAGCTAATTTCCTACATCAACTCTGATCTATTTGAGTCAATGTGGATTGCAAATTTCAACAGAATTTCTGTGGAGATGGAGACATTCTGGATGAATCTGGAGGAGGACTTCTGTCCTTGCACTTTGACCATTTGATCTCCAAAGAAATTAACAGAAAAACTTTAACAGCGCAGATTTTCTCAAGTGTCTGAACAGACAAAGGTGCCATACTTTGAATAATTTAAAAATCAGAAAGAGGACTGGGAAATGCACATAAGCAAAGCAGACAATTTCGTCAGATTGTCAGAGAGAACATAAATTTTGAAGGATTTTTTCATTAGAGATGAATTTTTCCCATACTATCAGAAAGCACCTGGAAGTATACAAGTCTCTTATCTTTATCTTTTATAGATTACACATTTCATGCCCTTTTTTCCTAAGGTTTCCCTACATTTTTCTTTTTTTTTACTTTTGCTTAGACATTAATATACTTGAAGTGCAGGAGAGTATTTCAGATGAATGGGTGATTTTATTTTGCTAGTGAATGAAATAATGCTTTCCTGTCTCACACATGAAATGCTTTGGGGAGCCCAAATGGCTCTGTATAAATATGCTACCTGAAATTATTGCATACCATAATGTCTATGTGGCATCCTGTGGCTGAAATGGGAGCTGTAACTCTGAATCTCTGCAATGAACAGATATTAGAGCCACTAAAGGATTCTGAGTTGGTTTAGACACTTCTGTTTGTCAGATGGATTCAGTGCTTTTGGAGAGACCCGAGTTTGCTTTTGGAGGCAGGAGACTTTATCCACAGCTCAAACAGCATGGATGGCAGCAGTACCTGCCCACTGTGCCTCCCCACAGCTTGTGGCACCAGCTGGGTAGGTCTCTTTGAGGATAGGGAAGATGAAGTCTGCAGCCGCAGCATCCTGGTGGAGTTTGCTCACAAACCTGACTGATACCACTTGCTGTTTGCCTGCATGTCTAAACTGATCACAGGAACAGGGTTTAGAATCCCAGGTCATTTCTAATTGCTTTTCTTTTCAAAGACCAAATTTTAGATATGCCTGAATTCCAGCAAGAGTGTTTGTTTCCACGAGACTCTAGAAGTCAGTGCAGACTTTAGCCCTCTGTCATGACTAATTTAAGCAAGGTTTAGACTGTTAACTGAGAGGTCAAAGGTTCACTCTCTTATCACAACATCACCGAGCCCTCCAGCCTTTCTCTGCCTTCTGGTAATTGTGTTTGGTTTCTGTTAGAGGCCCAGAATGCTTGTTAGATGCTAAAAAGGTGTAAAACATAATCCAGTAGCGTCTCCAAACTAGTACCCTGGCAAGCACAAACAGTGCATCTAAGACCATGTTAGTATTGATCTTGAGTCAGATTGCATTAGCCCTTCCTACGCTACCTGGCTCGAGCCTGCCAGGGAGTCAGCAATGCAGAGAAAGGCAGACCCAGGCACCAGATCGATGGATTAATGACATCTGTCTCCTTTCTGCAATTTTACTTCCTACACATCTCTCTTGATCCCCTTGTGCCCTCCCTGGAAATACACTTTTTAAAGGCTCAAAAGACATATAGCACATTTTTGTGCAAGTAATGCCTGTATAAAAGCAAATATTAAAAAAGGAATCATTGCAACAACAAATGTCTAGATCTGTGTATGCACCTACAGTCATACGCATATAGATTTTCTCTCATAGTAGAGATTTTTCTTATGAATATGTTGTGTTCTCTTACATGTTAAGCTGATACATAGATTTTTAGGAAAAGCAGGTTATCTCTGGCAGATGGTCATATTTACATTATACAGAGACATATATAGAACAATTTATAAAATTTCCAGTCTGTGGGTCATTAATAACTATAAACGTCCCTAAAGAGTTTCTAGGTTTCTTCTCATGTCTCTTTTTCACATCTATCTTTCTTTGAAATATTAGCATTTCTCATTACTAACTGGCAAGATGCACCCACCTTCACACAACCATTGGAGGATTGAAAATAAGTTTCTTACACTATCAATAAATTATTATGTCAATTTTTTTCTTGTTTTTAGTTTATAATTTAACACACAGTTTTCAAAAATAGCATGCTGTAGCTTAATATTTCACTGCACGTTACTCCATATGCCACTTTACTATTTATTTCCAAAATGAATCTCTTTTTCCATGTGACCATACCTTAAGGTTTATTCCATCCCTCCTCTTTATAATTCTTTCTTTCTAAAATGATTTTTTTTCTGGTTGAGTTACTGACAAAGCAATAACAGAGCTTTCTGATTTCCATTCTTCATCAGAAGGGATCTGTCAGGGAGAAATGTGTGTAAAGCTTCCTGTCTTCAAATGTCATTCTCCTGTAAAAATATCTATTTGTTTTTTGTTTTTTTTTTTCTTCCTGTAACATTCTACCACATTTACTTACCTCATTCTTCACCATTTTCCTCACCAATTTCCAGTCTGCCTTATTTGACATTATTTACATAACTTTTACTGCCTTAAACCTATTTTTCCAACCCCTTCTGAGAATCTCAATCTTGTATTTGTGATTATTTGTATTACAGCAATAGCTATGGGACCTAGATGAAACCAGAACTCTATTTTATTAGTGCAGATTCATGCTGAGAAACAATATTTACTCTGAAGACTTGATAATAGTGGGATCCAGACTTGGACACCCCAGAGAGATGTGCATTTTAAGCATATAGTGAGGCAATAAAAAAAAATACCTGTCTACCTCACACAGGCAGTGGGAATTACCATGAAAACTGGAGCAATCCCCCAGGGATGGGATAGAGACCCCATTGCTGAAGTTTTCAAGATGTGATTGGATGGGGTGCTGGATAATATGGGGTCCCTTTGCCATGAAAAGTTGGACCAGATGATCTCTCAATGTCCTCTCACCTGAGCTGTTAATTCATTATTATAAGCAAGAGTCTCTCTGCTACTCTTGGAAGCCTTTGAGGGCCTCCATCACCTTCACTGGCCACTCAGGTACATCAGGCTGAGTGTTTATCTTCTCACATTAGTTTGGACTTGTCCTCACACCAAAGCCTAAACCCCCGAGCGTCACCACAGTCTGTTTGACTCTGGCTTGTCTGCCTCTGGTTTGATGCCAACTGCTTCTTCCCTCAAGGGGAAATCCCGTAGCAGAGGTGGTTGATGGGGGATTCTGGATGCCTGTTTCTACTCAGGTGATAAAGCCCAAGACCTGAACAGTGAAGCACAACAGGTAAGATGAAACGGACATTGTTGGTGGTACTTTGCTGGAGCAGAAAGCTGCTTTAAAATACTTTTTTTAAAGCACAGGTCAGCCATTTCAGTTTTGAAGTCTGGATCTGACAAGAAATCTGTAAAGGAAAGACTAGCAAAGGAAACAGAATGGAAGTGATTCATCCAGTGCTGTGCATCTGGTCATAGTCTAGCATGGATCTGGCTAGACTTCCTTGCCTCCAATCTGATGAGAAGTTGTTCATATTTATCAAGCATCAAACTGGAATATATTCGCTCCTTTTTTCCCTGTTGCAGATTTCCTGGGTTGTGGGTGGTTTTTTTTGGTGTTTGGTTGTTTTATTTTCTTTTTTTTTCTTCTTTATTTTGTTTGTTTTGTTTTAGTTTTTTGTGTTGTTGTTTGTTGTTTGTGGTTTTCTTTTTGTTTTTATGTTTTGGGGTTTTTTTTTATTTTTCCCAGTAATCTAAGCTCTTCTTTTGAAGACTCCCTTATCTGGGTTGAGTGTGATCAGACTATTTAAGACTTCCTGGGCCAGCTGAGGTAGGGATGTGGGATTAGTACAGCATTCTCAGACAGTTCACCACAAAGGGATGGGGAGTAAGAGCTGTCGCAGAATTCAAAAGCAAACCCAAAGCCTCTGTGACTCAAAGGTCCTACTTTTAGAGGTGCCATTAATGTTTTTCTAGCCTATGCGGGAGCTGCAGTCCAGTTTGGTGACTGGTTCATAAACCTTAATAATAACTCTGGCGTGCTGCAGAGCTCCTTGTGTTTTTGTTCTCCACAAGAGCTTCATGCAAGGAAGGATGGATTCTGCCCTCAGTTATGACCATGATTACCTATGGCTTCATTACATATGCAACAGATTCAGTTCCTTATCCTAGGAGAATGGGTTCCTATAAGTATGACTATAAGCCCACAAAGATGCTGAATATTTTATGAAACTATATTTTAGTTTGGAAGGGATCTGCTAGGAATGTATTGCTTTCTTCCTGCTGAAGTCCCTGAACACTCTTAAAAAACTTGATAATGTTCCTGACAAACCTTTCAAGGCTAAGCAATTTCTTTCAAAACAGGAAATAAATTACGCATCTGAAATTTGTTCACACACTTGATCTATCCTGATCAAAACCCCCATCTCTCAAGACTGGACAGGTTTTCTTTGAGGCACTTTATACTGGGTTCAAGTTCTTCTTGTTAATTTAAGAAAAATGCTATAGGCCAACCATTTTTTGTTATTTATGACTATTTTCAAAAACTCATTTCCCCTTTCCTATCCTTCAATGAGAACACTGGTGGCATTCTGCTTTATGGAGCTCATATTGACATTTCTGCTAACTCCATGCTCACACTGTGGGATTTAAAACTGCTGCCCATCACAACAGTGTTTGAACACCCTTTCTTCAGGGTTCTATCCATCAAGCTGCTCCTTGCATCAATGCAAAGATCCTTTGCCTCTTTCCTTATACATTAGGAGGAGATACCTTTAAGATTTACAGATACAGACTATTTAACATCAGAAGCTAGATAAATAGCCTAGACATTGGGATCCTTGTGCAGCATGCCCTAATATCCATATTTTGGTATCAGCTGAGTTCATGTGAACCACAGTATTTTAGCGAGTGAATGGGTGCACTTTAAGTGCTTGCAAGTATAAAATATTCATTCTTGCTAGTGATAAGTACACAATTACACACTATCCTGAGAATAATGAATCTGAAGAACTCCTATATTTTATATCTGTTCATCATGCAGGTGTAACTGTACGATTTGTCTAGACCAAACATGAATAAATCATTTGATTGTAAAGATAAATATAGATGTTTTTGTAAGCTATTTGTGATTAAAGCCTTACTGCACTAAATACTGTAGAGACACAGAGCCAGTCTGTGCCCCTGACCTTATGATAGAAATAGAAGAAAAACTCTGAAAAAGGAAAGCAGAAGTAGTAAGGCTTGATTAAGATTACTTAGAAGGTCAGCTACCACAATAAGAGTGAAACACTGTTCTTCAAGGCCAATCTATGCCAAATCTCTGTTCATCAAACCATGCTGTATTTTATTCCAAATAATTCTATGTACTTGCTGCAAGGCCTGTTTCATTTTCTGTATGGTTGCTTCCTACTGTGAAGTACTTCTAAGATGACTTGTTACTAAATGGAAAAGGAGAAAAAGATATATGTGCTGAAGTTGAAAAACAACTGAAAGTTCACAAAATCTATTAGAATTCAAAGAAATCATCCAGTTTTTTAAATGGACACATAATATTCTTGTCCAGTCATTTAGTCTTGTGAATAAAATTAGAGTTTTTCAACAAAATCATTTTATTTGTAAAATTAAATAATTTGAAGTTATAAACATCAGTTGGAAAAATGGGACTTGGCTTAAAAAGAATTACAATAAAAAATCCTCTAGAGAGAAACAAGAAAAATGAAAGAAGAAAATTTTCACAATCAGAATGGAGCTCCTTAAGAAATGTTATGTGAAAAAAACCTGGAAGCTCTTTTAAAGGGAATCTTTTTGTTCTCTCATCAACTCAGTGTCTGAAACTTGTTAGTTATTCTTTACCTAAACCCAAGAGCACTATAAGATTTCAGTACAAGATATTAACTGGGATGTAATGTAAATTCATTTTGTACTGACTGACTACAGGAAAGATAATTACATCTGGTGCAGTGATCATATTTTTACTTTAAAAGTCTCAAATCCAAACGTGAAATCTATACCAAACTTATCCAGAGATGTTTCAAAATTCTAAAAACATTCTTCTTTTTTCTTCTTTTTTTTTTTTTTTTTCTTTTTCTTTTTTTTTGTCTAAAGCTTGTTTTTTGGTAATTTTCAAATTTATTTTAAAAGAGAAAAAAAATTAAATTAAATCCCCCAGAACTTCAAAACAGTTAAGAGGATTTTACTCTTACTTTCCCGGCTCATTCACTAATAATGTCCATTTCAAACCAGAAGTAAGATAATAGAGGAACTTCTAAGTTTTTGAAGAGATGGATTGCTAATGTTTTCTTTGTCAAGCTTAGTTATAGCAAGTTCCCATGAACAATGAAGTTGGTCAGCCAGCACATTCCCCAATATGTGTGCATCACAAAATACCCAGACTCTGAAGGATAGTTTACAGCTGTGCCTGTGGGAAGGACAGGGGTGAATCTGGGGAGACTTTTCTGTCGTAGTGGTGGCAATTCAGACCAAGAACTCTGATAAACTCAATTTTGAATAATTCCATTAAAATTATTTAACTCTTTTACCAGGCTTTGTGACCATAGGTAACAAAATTCTTTCTATAGGAAAATCAATTCCTGTCTTATGGAGAATGAGACACAATAGTTTGCTCAAAATCACCTTGGAGTCAAGGGCAAGAGCCTTCGGAGGAAATATGATCTGAGACTTTCCAGGCTGTGCTGGCAGGCATTGCACAGCACTTGGCCATCTCTCCACTGCAAACCACACAGATTAGTGCAGGAACAGAAATTTGGAGGCTTATAAACATCTGAAGTGGACAGGCTGTACTTTCTGTAAGGATGGGAACCTTTTTCAGTTCTAACAGGGAGAAAAGGAGCCTAAAGCCTCATCCTGTTCTGTTCCCAGTCTCCAGGCTTAAACCTGAAAATCTCTTTTCTAAGCTCTTACAGCTTGCTTGAGAATGAAGTGTTGAGAGCACAAATAATTTCCTAGGGAAAAAAAAAAAGTATAAGCCTGGTACAATGCTGCATATCAGAAGCAAGATTAAACTCACATGCTGTGAATAATAACAATAATAAAAATGAACATGCTAATGTAAGAAAACCCAAGTAAATACTCTATAACTATGACAGAAGTACTACTATGTTTAGGCTAAGACATGACAGTCTGTCAGACAGTTTATGATTTGTCCACAATATAGAAAAGACCAAATCCTTCAAATCTCTTTCTTTTAGAGTACTAATGTAGAAATGAATACAGCAACATTTTCTTTTCACCAAGACAAGGAAGAGAATAATTAAAATCTATTTTTGATATACTTGAAGATCTTCATGCAAAAGCAAATTAAACATACTAATTTAAGTAACATTTCCTCTGTGTAGATTTAAAGAAAAAACTTGACAGAGAGAAGAGTAGTTTTGGACTAATATTCTGGTACTGCCTGTAATTCTGTAATTCCAACCCTGGTTAATATTTTGTGCATCTAAATATGTGCAGATAAAACATTATTTAGAGTGCTAGAATTAATTTTGGAATTAGTATACTAGTTACAAATTACAAACTAATTATGTAAAACAAAAACAAAAGCAATTCCTGGGGTCCATTTTGTCCTTTTTGGAATATGTATTCCCAGACAATATTATATATTCTAATTAAAAAGCTCACTGCTGAATCAGTCCAAGGTCATCACAGTTTGTCTGTTACAGTATCCCTCAAGTTTGATAAGAAAGCTACATTAATGTAAATGCATTAGATTAAAGAAAATACACAACACTGCTACGTTCTTGTGTTAGTGATGATAATTTTGCATTTAACATGGAGTTAAAAAGAATTTCTCTATTTGATGGTGTATTAATATCTGTACTGACAAATCCTTCAGCATATACTATAGCTGCCATTGCCTGGAGGAAAACCTAAGGACATTCTAAAGAGCACTGTGGAGGGAAGTTGTAAAGAAGTACTTTGTTTGGAGTTGTTAGACTTAAACCAAGCAGGAAGGTTTGATGTATTGCCAGAAGGCTTTATCTTCTCATAAAGTTTATAATCAAACAAAAAGGAGAGTCTACTGCATATTTTGTTGTACAGCAAACATGAAAAGTTGTTTTCCTTTCATTAATACATCTTTCTTTACGCTCAGACTTATCCAAAACAGCACATTCTGTAGATATTGTTACCACTCAAAGTCCAGGATTAATTCACTACAATAAAAGTTTGATTCCTTTTAAAAATAGTTTTTAAGCAATGTTTGGCAGAGACATTTGAATCAGAAGGAAAGGAAAAATACAAGTTAATACTACAAGGTTTTCCAAATTGTCTGTGTGAAATCTGTGAAGTGTTTCAAACAAATTATGGACCAGCTCCCTTAGAACAATCTGATTTAGAAGGGTAACTATTGCCACACTTTTGATGGGAAAAAATGGGGAATAAGGAATTAGTTAAAGTTATACATATATATTTCAGAGTGTCAAACAGTAAATGGAATCCATACCCCATTATGTCACCAATAACTTTCCACTGAAGGTTTGGGATGATGCTCATGAACCCACACACTCATAAGGGCTCCCCCTGCCCCACTGGCATTGGGAATCCGGCCTCATAATACTGATAGAGCATAGCTAGCTTTGACTTTAGAATTGCTGCAAGTTTCTCTTAAAATTAATGGAGAGTCAGTTGTTTTAAGACACGATATACTCAATCTTACTAGGTGGCAGCTTTAGGAATGGTTAATCACAGTCCCCAAATGCCAATCTTTCTTTAGTGATGCTAAATAGAACTTGGACACGTAGCTCAGAAGTAAAGACATACATTTAGAAAACTCTGCCCACAATAAGCACTAGAACATTTCCCAATATTTTTCTGTGATTTTGTCATTAAAAACAATTGACAAATACATGGCTATGAATATTAAGCAACCTTTTAAGGTGCTCATTTTCAGTTTTAAATGCACATAAATCAGTTAGGGCTACAGTTTTAAAGGCATTTAGACATTTAAAGGTAAGATGGAGATTAAGTATTGGGTGTGTTTTCTTACATTTCAGCAATAAATAAGAAATGTTAATGACGTTAATGATTTAGGAGGGAAATGTGACATAGGAGTATGAGAAAGAATCAAGCTATAGGAATAAACTATTTTTGAGACATATTAGCCCCAGGTGAGCTATGCTAAATAATATCACCTTGGCTAGGGGACAAAATTTTTCCTATGGCCTTACAAATTACTAACTAACCTGCTGTAAGTAGGCACCTGGGCTTAATCTGCAGGCTTGCTCCTAAATATCACTGAATATTGTTGTATTATGCATAGATGAAAAACAATCCACCTCACATATACTTAGTTCTGGGTAGAAAAGTGAAAGACTTGCAGTACAGCTGATATCCTGGCTACAGACAAGTCAGTATCAGAACTCTCATGGTGCTGAATATGGAGAGATTGTCTGTTTCATCTTGGGTGTCATAGAACAGAAAATATGTTGGCCAATATATTTAAAGAAAATAATAAATTCTGTCAGTGGAAAAAAAATAAGAAAGAGAGAAAGAAAGAGAGAGAGAGAGAGAGAGAGAGAGAGAAAGAAAGAAAGAAAGAAAGAAAGAAAGAAAGAAAGAAAGAAAGAAAGAAAGAAAGAAAGAAAGAAAGAAAGAAAGAAAGAAAGAAAGAAAGAAAGAAAAAGAAAAAAAAGAAAAAGATTCTGTTTTTTTTTTCTAATGGGTTTGAGTGTCTTCAGGCTGAAAAGACAGAAACCATTTAGCTAATATTTAAAGAATAGGAAGAACGAATAAAAAGTGTATTCTGAGAGACAAAATTAAAATGACAAAATCTACAGGGTGAGTCTAAGAACCTGTATGGGATAAATGGACAAACAGAAAGTCACTGACATAATTCAGTATTTTGTGCTCAGGGTTTTCCTGCCTCTTTACTGAATTGCAGACCACAGCTTGAGCAGAATCTCCTCTGCTCAGCATTAGCAGAGCCTCATTTAAAGCATCTTTATAGAAATTAAATATAGTGGTGTGAAGAAAAGGAGAGGTAGCTTCAAGCTGAATATTAAGCCAAACTTTCAGATAGTGCTGAAAAAGCACAAGGAATCATGCTCCTGGGAGCATTCCAGTATTGACAGATATATTACTATATGACTTTCCACTCTCAGTATTGATGATATCTCTTCAGTTTAGCTTTTTCTCCTTGCTCATGTTGCAGTTTGTGTTTTTATGTTCTGTTAGATATGGCATAAGGAGGTGGCAGCTTCCTCAGTAACAACAGCGTGTATTTCAAAGGAGATCATCAATTATGTGGTTGGGATCGCTGAAGGATTAATTCACAGAGCTGACACAGGGCATGATTTTGCCTAAATGTGCTGTAGTTCTCTTATGTGGCCATGTGCAAGTGTTGCCTGGGACCATACTTGTACTGCCATGCATCACCATGGCTATGCCACAGTGCTTATGTTCTGGGAGGTTCCCAAGGGAGTCCAGCATCCTGTGTCAGGTTCTTTGGCTCCCTGTACAGTGCATATGGAGAAGTGAACATAACAGGGTGGTATCCTTTAGCAAGTTGCTACCCAAAGAAATACTGGTTTGGGTAAGCTTTAATATACCAGATGGATAATTCCTTCTTGAAAAGATGGATTTTACTCCATTTGAGTTTACAGCCCAGTTCTTCTGGATGTAGTGGCCCTGCTCTCAGAAAAGTATCAAAATATCTTAGCGTTCCTTGTCCCAAAAGTGTTATTAGATGCTTTTTTTTTATTTTTCTTTTTTTGCATTAGCCTCAGAGCTTCTTAGTCTTCAAAAGTCGACATAGATCAATTGTAATACAAAGGGGAAAGAAAATTAATGCGCTTCTTTTTTCTAGGAATATATTTTGAACAATCTGACTGTTTTTCTGTCTAGAACTAGAGAATACTGAATAGATATCACCAGAGACTTAATGAACATCTTTCTTGTTGGAAAATACTTCTTCCTTCTTCCTTAATCCCCTCCTTCCTGTCTGTGGCAGATGGCATTATGCTGATGAAGAAGAGACATGTCTGGTTCTCAACAGCTTGTGCCAGCAGACCAGCAGTGCCTTTCCCTGCAAAATTCATTTTATGTAAAGAGTAGAAGGCAATTATTATTTTAAAAAAAAGGAAAAAAATAGAACTTAATGTTCATCAGTAAAATACACTCAGGAAAAACATAGGTACTGCTGAAATACTGATATGCCTGCATCTTTTTAAATTCTCCATTGGGGTGAAAATCTTGTTGATTCTGTAGGGCCCTGAGTGGGGTGTATAAAATACTACAGCTGTGGCGCATGTGGGGCAATTATTCTGATCAGATAGTCTAGACCAAAGCTTTTAATTCTCAATGAAATCATTAAATGCTGCAGGGAAGTAGATGCTTATCACAAATGATTAAGCATGCTGTTAGGTCAAAAGCCTGTTTTTGCATTAAAAAAATTCAAAAAAACAGCTTTACTTTGCTTTCATAACAAACAACCAACTTCGAGCCAGTGAGATATTTGAGCGGGAGTCTGTTATTGGCCAGCATTATTATCTGGACGCTGACAAATATTAAGTAGCATGGCATGGGAAACCCAAGAAGACATATTTTTCCTTTGAAGGTTAGATGTTATCATATTCAATTCTAATCAGCTGACTTTTAGGAATATTATCTCTTGCTCTACATTTTAAGTTTAAATTTAAAAAAACACCAAAAATTGCACTAGACAGTGACTAATATTGGCTTTCGAGACCTAGGGTTTGTTCCTGTGTGTTGAGCTTTGTTTTGGAAAAGAAGAAATCTAGTCTCATACTTTTATGGACAAAGCATTCAGTTTTCAGGACAGTCATTCAGTCTGAAGATAAAAACATTTAAAAAATAATCACATACAATAAAATATTGTCTTCCAGAAAATGAACTGCTACCATCTTATAGTTAATATGAATGATTAATGTTTTTTTGAAATATAATTTTCAACCAGTGGTAATCAAAACACAGAAAGAAATGTTTTACACTTATACAAAAATGTCATATTTATTTAGCTTATTTTATTTAAAATGGTTCTCATGTTATTTAAAGCCCAATGACAAGGCTGGATTTCCAAGAGAAAAACATGGATATCTGATCCTGGAAACACAACATGAATTTAGGATGAAAATAGATTCCCAAATTTGGCTTGACACTATATAATATACTGGTTAGTGTTTATGTTCTATTGACTTGTGGAAGATAGAGTGTTGGGCCACCCAAATGCTGTCTCATAACAATCCACTAGATATGATGACTTTCTGATGAATTTCTGACATGCTGCAGTTAAGGAAGATTTTAATCTCTTCCACATAACATGAAGCTGTGAGTTCAAGTAGATCCTGGGTAATAGGGCCACAGTATTTTATTATGGCCACTGTAATTTGTAGAGGTCATGGCATTTGTTATGTGATTATGGTATTTTGCCATGTAAAATGTAACCAATGTATTTGATCTCTTACCTGATTCTTTCTTTTATGAACACCTCCACAATTCAAAAAGAACTCAGAAAACAATGAACCAATCAACAAACAAACAAACAAAACCAAACCCCAAACCTAAACAAGAAGAAAATCTAAAACCAACCAACAAACCAACCAAAACCCACCTGAAAACAAAACAAAAACAAAAACCCAACACCAAAATCCAACATAATTCAAACAACAAAACAGTGTTCTCAAATTTTAAGCCTTACAGATGGCTGAGATTTAAGTTTTACATTTCCCCCAAAAGATTGATTATGCTCTTGCCACATTCACATGCCAGAAGTATACCGTATTGATTGAACGTCTACTGCTTTTAGCAGTTAATAAATCCCAAGTTAGTGTTTACTGGCTTACAAAAGGGAGAGAGACACAATAACATTGCATATATTAATTTTGCTTTTAAAATTAAATGTTGGTAGCATATCAGAAAGGTGGAACTATTTTCATTAATGCACCAGGTTGACAGCAAGTTGTGTTAACAAAGTTCAGCAAAATGTCTTCAGTGTCCCTGGGATGTTCATAAAAATAAATTAGCCTGTGAAGACAGCATGCCTAGGGGAATTCTAACACATCTAATTGTACCAGAATGCAAAGCAAGCCAACAGGTTTGCTGAGATGATTAAGTTAACTGAGTCTGGAATATGAATAACTCTTTTGCATACCCATAATTTATTGTAATTTCTTTAGATTGACTACAACCTGAGACCAATTCAGAGAAGAGAATGCTTATTTATGTTAGTTTTCTTTTGGATTGTTAATGAGATCACTTTTTTAACTACAAGGTTTCTGACCACTAACAGCACAGCCCAAAGTAAAGGTGCTCACTGATGCTGAGTAGATAAGAAAAGACTGGTTATTACATCTCAAAGAACTGCACTGCAGAGTATTTGGCTCTGGGCCTTGATGTCAGTAGTCAGGAAGGGAAAGGTAATTGCATTAATTAGCTTAACAGGAAAAATCTTCGAAGAACTTCTGTCTGTTTCAGAATGAGATAAAATATTTTCGGGAAGGAAATATGTGGATCATTTGCTAAGTAGAAATCTTAGTTGAAGGCTACAACTTTGAATCTCAGTTAGCAGAGCTGGAGTCAGCAATTTAAAAGTTGGGTACCCAGGGCAAGGTGATCAGTGAGGCACTTTTTAGAGACAAGACAAATGTCTTGGACCATTATTCGTTCCCTTTCTGAAGTAGGCATGTAAGGGAGGTGATCTGAATTATATCAATTGTTATGCTGTTCTATTTGTCTTCAAGTAGACTGTAGCAAGAGCATAAATGGATAGAGGGGAACACTCAACTGCTCTTCAGTGAGATGACTTTCATCCTGACATGGGTCATTGATGCATTAATTATTGTAGCATTTATTGCATCATGTTGCAGGACACATTATTCCACAAAGGTGGATGAGGATTAAGTGACTTTCAGTGATCTGAGCAGGTGGACATCATTACCTTTGACAATATTCTGGCCTGGGTATAATATCCACTATCCTATATATTTTCTTCATTTTTTTCCTCAAGAAAGTAGGATAGAAGCAAAAAAAAAATAAAAGAAAAAAAAAAAAAGGAAAAAAATCTACCCAACCCCCCTAAACCAAAGAAACAAAAACCAAAACAAAACCAAAGAAAAACAAAACAAACAAAAAGCACACCAAAACCAANGTGCCTGGCCCTGCCTCTCCCTGCTTTGTATTAAAATGAGAAGAATGTCCATTACAGCTGCGTAGTGCCTCTTCTTAATTGGGTCGGTGGTCTCTTGAAATGGGGCAGTGGTCCTCTGAAGATGAAGTCAGTCATCTTCCTCTTTACCTTGTCCCGTTGCCAGGGCTCCTTGACCCTCCAAGTCATGGTCCAGGCTCCCTCTCATGGTTACAATAATCTCAGAGGCCAGGTGCGTTTTCAGTTCTTGCTTCTTCACAATACTACATGTACTACCTATTTTGTCTAAAACACATAACTGGATCAAATACATGATATATTGTCTCCACTCAAGCTACACCAGTTCTACTCATCTGTTAATAATTAGACCCCTAGCTTCTTCTAGTCCCCTTGTTAAATCCCATAATCAAAATATACTACTTTTATCTTGCTAACTTAATTTCTAACTTTTAAAGCTTCTAATCCTTGACTCACCAAAAACACCAAACCAAAACCCAACTAACCAATCCCCCAAAAACAAACAAACTAACAAATGCCCAAAGAAACCCCCAAGAAAACAAACCAAAGAACGCCCATAATCCCAGGAATCAAATATCAAAATCAAACAGTTAACACACACACACACACACACACACACACACAGAGAGAAACACACAGAGCTAAAATGAGATCAGATTACCAGGAAGAGCACAGCAAAGAGGCCAGACTGCAACAAACACATGATGGAGAGTATCCTAAGTATATAGTGTTAGAAAGAGGAAATAAATGGAACAAAAGGAGGGTAGAGGGACTCAAACAGAGAAGTCATCTTCATTAGAAAAAAATTTGTAAAGCTGGACTTTTCATTCACCAAGTTGGTGTCTAGAGTATATACAATTTCGTAACTCTTAATGGAGAAGACATTATTGCAGCAAAACTCAGAAACTGTGCCAGCAATGATATTTATGTTTTGAATGAAGTACTAAAATTGAAGAAAATTCTGAAAAGGACCCTATAAAACCCTCAGGAGTTGAAGAAACAAAGATACAGTCCTGCTAAAATGCTCAGGCTGTTACATTATCCATAAGAATGATGAGAAGTGGTCTGATTACACTGTGTTTGTTTTTCTAAGACTGAAAATACCCGTTATTATACAGTTTTTAATGTTGGAGTCAATGGCTTGCAACTGTAATTTCACAGCTTTTAATTTAAACACATTTCAACCATGAAGATCAGGAAGAAAAGAAAGAACAGGATTGAGTAGAATTTTTAATTTTTGAAGGAAAATTTTGTATTTGATATGAGCTTGGGTGCTGAGGAAGAAAGTACAAAATTTCTTTCTGCTTTAATGAGAAACCTTTGCGTCAACGTTACGTGGAATCAGATCAACAACCACAGTGGGGTTGATATCAACTTCCTTACCTTCTACCCTCATCCCAAAAGGAATGAAAAAATGGTTGTAGCAATTTTAAAGAGTTTGATGCATTATATATGTATATGACATTAAATACCTTAATTTCCCTCCATTCAACACCTTTGAAGATATTTTAGCAGTGTAATGGCAGAATGCCAATTCATAACAACCAAAATAGGTGAAAAAATTGCTTGCTGAAAGTACCCCCTCTTCTCTTCAGCTGGCTAAAATTAGCTGCCCAGTTCCAAAATGCTATAATGAGGTAGAATAAATCTCATCATAAAAGAATTCAGTGGAAAATAATCCATGAGAAAGGGTATGGTCTGTGAAAAAAGCACTTACCATCATGCATTTGCTGTAATTATACTTTACTTTTCAAACTGTAATGAGCAGTGGTTCATATAAATGGTAGGTTAAAAACATGTGTAATTTATTGTTATTTTCTTCGGTGATCATTTTAATGTATGTGTTGTTAAAATGTTGATATATTATCTGCATTGAATTTGCATCTCTGGTCATTGGCCACTTTATTGAGGTTTCTCAACTGGAGACATTACTGCTTGGAGACATCCAGTAGAGTAGTGCCTCTACTATTCTGACATTTTTCCCTCCTCCCACTTTCTAGTGTCCAAAATTCCAGAAAGAGTTGTATAAGAAGCACATGCCTACAAAAAATCCTCTGAGAGAGGGTACTGAATGGTGGAAAGCAGGAGAATGAAGTGACAGAACCATACAGCTGCTTTGCTGGTTTTCCAAATTTGGGGACAATGTGGAGAAATAAACCCAGGTGGGCTGCACAGGAATGGTTGCTCTTGGGGAGAGACAGAACCCTAAACAGTTCACAGCTGGAATGTTTAATACAAAAGGAAAACAAAATGGTTTATAAACTGGAATATATTTTTACCTCTTGCTTGGGATAAACACATTCCTCCCAAGTGGGGCTGGAGCTAAAAGGAATTCACTGAGTCAACTCCATCTGGCACGTGCTCGTGGGAGGAGTCATGATGTTGCACTGCTGGAGCTAAGCTAGGATATGCTGAGAGAGGACGGATGAGAAGCAGATGAGATGAGAACATTATTGTGAAACCTTCTCTTGGGTGTCATAAAAGCTTCCTACAATTCTGGTTTTATGTATGAGCTTATTTTAGAGGCAAATGAATCAAAGTGTAAAAGACACTGAAGGCTGGAACTCCTGTTAGTATCATGGAGTATAACTGAGAAGGCTTTTCTTTCATCTTTTCACTTCCTGAGATTCTAGCCTTAAATAGTTAGGAAAAAATACTATCAATTATTGTTTCCGTATTGATCCCTTTATCTCTTTTTTTGCTACCCTTTGTAGCAGGGTGTTAGACTGTGTTTGCATTAAGACTGTCTGTTTGACTCTCATGCATTGGAGACATCTGCGAGGTGGCTTTGAACTACTTGCTTTCTACAGCTGTTAGGAAGAGAGCCATGGCAACATAGAGTGTGCTGTAGGCTTTAAAGTGTGCCCTTGAGACAGAAAGGGGGACAACATAATAAACCTTGACTACCTTCCAGACTGGAGTCAGAATAGATGTTAATTTGTCTCTTCGTATATTTTCCTGCTGGTAGTCGCTTGTAATTGCTGTTTACAGGCTGAAGTTGGAATGAGGTCATCACTTTGCCCCCAAGCTTTGAAATATTAAGCAGAATTTCTGAAACTTGCATTGTCAAGGATGCTGTCACCAGCTATCTTCTGTCATGCAACACACATCCGTTCTCAGTCCTATATCTCACATCTTAGCCTTATCTGCATAACCTAGGTAAAAAAAAACACCATAAAAAGGTTATTTGCTCATTTGTCATCCACCTTAAGAGTACCCCCACCATATTTTAAGAATGTCTTCAGTGAGTGCCTGGTGCTTTTCTGACTTCAACATTCTCCTCCTTTTTCTGATCACTTTAAGCTCTCTGATTCCTTTTCTAGGGTAAAGTGGAGTTAAACTAAAATCTCTTATGTGATAAAGAAAGAAATAATTCTAGATGTTAAAATAGGTTGTCATAAATGTTGACAAGTGTAGATAGAGTGTGATTTATGGACCTTTAACTTTTTAAATTAAAATCTTATATCCTTAGGTAATACAGTACTGCTGGTGTGCATTGAATTCTCACACTGCATTCCAAATTATCTATAGTACATTAATTTACCATGGATCTGTTTCAGTTGTTTGAGTAAAATGGACAAGATAAATTGAATTAGTCTGAAGTATAAAGTCTGAAGTATAAGATTGCGAGTAAAATGAAAGTCCATGAAGACTGTCAGATGTAAGAATTAACTGCTATCACTTGAAATATTACTTGTGGAAAAGAGACACTGGGAGACAGAAATTTGGATACTCTTTGCTGGCTGATACAGTGGATATCCTGTTCAGGGACATACAGCTTAGGGGGATTTGTAGCATAGTTTCCTTTCAGGATGTCTTAAGTTAGAAATGGAAATTTCAGAAGATAACAGAAGTCATATACATTTGGGCCAATAGCCCATTAGATCTGGATCCTGCCAGGCTCAAAGCAGAATACAGAGTTTTAGGCCAGAAACCTCAGGAAATTTAAATTTTTTTAACACCCTGTCCACAAAGTGTTTTCCTTATCATCCTTAATTGTGAACTTCCTGATATCCTGAAACATGACAAAACAAAAAATCTTGATTATTCTATATTTTAACATTTTCTAATTCAAATGAATGATTTTTTAAGTTCTGGGTTTAAAATTTATATGCTTATGCAGTCTAATCATAGATACTGCAGAATACATGGAGAGGCTGTTTTTGATTTTTTCCCCCTGCAACATCAATAGAAAGCACTTAAAGTACTATGGAAGGCCTTTTTGCAAACTACTTTTAGCTTGGGGGGATCAATAGTTTTGAAAAGGGATATCGAGGGAAAATAAAGGTCATTCAAAATTATTTTAGGTCCTGAAGAATTTGATGAAATTAAAGTTAAAAAGAAAATTACAAACCATGAAACACCAAAGACAGGAAATACCTCTCCTTTTATGGTTATTCTCTTTCCTGTAAAATTTTTTACTTGATCTATCATGATTTTTGGAGCTTTTCAGAGAAAAAAAGAAACAAAACAGGTTTATTTTACAGATTAAGATAAATTGAAGTCGTACTTTATATGGCTTTTTGGGGAGCTCCACTGTCCCTATCAAGCTATAGCATTTATATGCCCAAATTGTTACAGATGAAAGTTAAAATTCTTCTACAGATTAGAAACTGGTGAAGCTGTAAAGTGAAATAAAGGCAAAAAAGGAAAAAGAAACCCAAACAAATGCAAAACAGGTCACAGCTGGATATCTGAGGACTTCAGCCAAGACTGCATTATTGATCATGCATTGTTAGTTGACAGAGAAAGCTTGTCCCTTAGGCTGTCTTTACAGGGGGTAATTATGAAGGCATTTCACATCTTGGATGTGAAAAGGCTGTTCATAAATACTTACCTGTTAACTACTGAAGGAAGTCAGAAAATTTGGTTTCTAACTTAGACCTCACCAGTGCACCAGATTTGAGGGATGAGCTGAAGTTAAGGTTATTCATCAGAGCTAATATTCCAGTCTAATTGTTTTGATGTTGCCTATTGCTTTGCTTTAGAACAGTTCCACTTTAAGTTTCACCTGAAACAGACTCCTATCATGTTACATCACTTTCTCCAAAGGCAGGTAGGAAGACCATGAAATAAACATTTCCATATTTTATTGGGGAAAATAGCAGAATGTGCTAAAAGAAGCCCAAAGAATATGGAAAAATGTCTAATGTTTAATGTATGCAGCTCTCTTTGAAGCCAAACAGAAAGCATTTCATTGGGAACATATATTTCCTAGTCAACCCAAAACATATCAGAGATCAGGACTGAGAGAGATGAGAAATGCAAGAATTAATTTTGAAGTCAGTTCAGGAGCTACTGATCTATATCAGATCCAGCAATGTGACATCTGAATCCCTAAACATGTAATTTCAGCTTCATCTCCCAGTGTGGTGCTTGGTTAGGTTAGTGTTTGTCTCCTTGAGACAGAAGTCTGCGGGAGGAATATTGGTACGTTTGCTGTATAACTTTTTGTTTAAATTCAAATTTAGGCAAACAGGTTCCTCTTCTGGAATCTTCACATGTATTTACTTTCTACTTTAACTTTCTAAGAACGTAAGTTTTAGGAACTCTTTAGAGGCCTAAAATTTAGGAATAAATCTAAATTAAATGAAATCTATAAACTAGTAATGATCTAACTATGTATATATTTCTGAAATTTTGGAAGATTAAGAACCTACCTGTGCTTCAGTAACCACATAAAGTGAGATATAAGAATTGCCTCTGTTTTGCATATATTTTTTTTCAGGTTTTGTTTCATTTTTTTTTTTTTTTGCTTATAGTGTAAGTAATTAAAAGTATAATTGAAATTATAAACTAATTCAGAAATCTCTTAACCTTATAGCATTCTGATTCCTTTCACCCAACCCTTCTCACATGAATGAATCTACATTTTCTATGCTAAAAGGAGGGGAAAACTTCAGCTTGGGAATTGTATTGGGATGAATCTCTTTCTACAACAGAGTTGAGTTCTCTGTCTTGAAGAGTTGGTTACATAACCTAAATGTCTGTGGCATGGTGGCCTAGACTGTGAGAGCTGGAAAGAAGTTTGATTTGCTGCAGTGTCCCTCCTCTCACAAAATTATGGTTTTATTCAGTATGGAGGGAGGTAATCATTAGTGCAAAGCAAACAATCCCACCCTTTTATCAGCATTATCAGCTTTTATCATCCATGTCTGTTTAAATTCAGGATCTTTCCATTTTACATAACCTGAGTGGAATAAAGCGACCAGAACTCCAGAAAGAATTTGGCCGCTTGTCTGCTCAGGTACCTAAAGACTGTGTATATGTTCAGAATTTTAATGTCTGTTATCAGCCAGGGTTAGACACATTTTTCCTTTCATCTAAATCTAAAAATGCTGAAAACATCTTGAAAAATGTTTTGCTATTTTACTTTTGGTTCAGAAATTATGCATTGCTTGGATTTGTGTACCAACAGATAATGAGGGAACATCACACAATATATGATAACAATAACACTAAAGTAATGTGAGAAAGTCATTTATCTTTCTGTTTCCACTCTGCCTGTGAGAATCTGAAAATCACTACCATTCCCATTTGAATAAATATTTTGGTGGGAAACATTCATTTGAATGTAAAGGACTGAAGAGTTCAGCTATTTCCTGTATGCACAGAAGTTAGATGGGAAGGGAAGAAAGAGATGAAGTACTGCTACTTATCAGCAATATAAGCTGCATCTTTTGAATGTTTTGTCAGTTATAAAACACCTTATGTTTATTGATAATCTCTTTGCCAGACATATTTTGTAAGTCTATTGCTCAGAAAGGTGTCTCTTATTTTCCATGTCTCTCTCTCTTCCCCTTTTCTTCTAAATTGCTTCGCAGCTTGGAGGGATCTGTCAGAAATTTCATTAAATCTTCAATATTTGCATGTATAGGTAGAACTAATTAATTTTAGAAGAATTATTATGAAAAATTTTCTTTTTTTCCGTTCTAATGTTTATATAGGAATTAATAATAATTTATTATGATTTGTGCCCAAATTACATTGAAAAAATTTAACTCTGGTAATGCACCTAACTCAGGCACTTAAGAGACATGCTAAGGATAAAGGATCTCAGGTTCTCTTGTGAGAGATCAGAAACAGAAACATACCCCTGTCCCTTATGTCTTTTTATGCATCAGTTAACATGAAATTAACAGGGGTCAAGATCCACTTCTATGGATGTGAAAATTTTATTAGAAGGAGGAGAATAAGGTGAGGTTTTCCTGTCTTACATTTGGGAATCATCAGTGAGTGATCTGGAACATCTTTCTCAAGGAAACACCTGACTTTCTGAAAAAAATCTTCTTAATGGTGTCAAAGAACTGAGGTGATTTGCTCTTTCTGCTGTACTGCAGTGCTGACAAGGGGCTCCACTCCAGGTAAGTGAAACATTTGACATGACCTTAACCTTGATTCTGCTCATTTCCAGGTCTAGCAAAAAATAAATGAAAAGAAAAAGGATGCCAAATTCCCTCCTCTTTCCAGGTCTGGTAAATTTTATTATTGTTTTTTCCTTCCTTATTTTTAACCTTGGCAAAGAAAAATACTTTATTTCACAATGTGAGAAAGACCCCAAAACCCTAATAATTGCACTAGTTTGGGAACTGAATGAAGACAATTCAGGACTGAATGTAACTTAATGGTCCAAACTTGACAGGCTAGAACACTTGATTATCGTATATTTCTTCCTCTCTCAAAAATTCATGGCCTGAATTCATCACTTTTAGCTGACAATCTGCTCTGAGTTCCAATCTAACAGGAAGATATTTTTTTCTTCGGTTCTGTGGTTCCAACCTGCCAAAGCCATGACACTATTTTGTCTGATCTGACTTTATAAGGGTAGTGCCACTAATTTGCCATGGCAAGACAGTGCTACAAAACAAAAGGTGATCTTTACAAATTTATCACAGCAATCTCAGCACTGATAATATGGTTTTGGCCTGCTAAATCTGAGTGTGCCCTTTAAAGCTTACCTTGAATTTACTGTCTCAAAGTGAAAAAAAATTCCTCATGTGACAGACATGAGCAGCTGCCTATTTCCTAGTATTTTACAGTAATTTCTGATGTTTTAGACTAAACTCCTTGATGAATATGGTTTCTCTGACTTCTTTGTACTGGCATTGAGAGACGCAATTACTCTGCCTGTACTTGCCTAATTCATATATCACTTGACAACTGCAGATGCATAAACGAAATGATATTCTTAGGTAAGTTGATTTGCAACCCAAGCTGCAGCCCAAATTAACTGTAGATAGGCATATAAATAAATTCTCAATTTTCTGTTTTGGTGGAGAAGTAGATTTACTTTTCGTTCATAAGTTCTGACAGTAAGTTCTAACACATCCCCCTGTGTGAAAGAATTTCCTACGAGGAGCAAAAATTATTTAAAAACGAACATTCTGACAAGAATACCCTGATATAGTGTTTATAACTGTGTTCCTGTTCAGCTACCTTTAAATATGAAGCCTGACCTGGTGATTTGAAACACCTCTCACAAATGAGACATAAAGATGCTATACTGGGACTAAAGCTAAATGAAGTGGCGGTGGTGGTCCATTAGTTAGCAGTTTCTTCACTAAATCTATACTTATGACTCAGAATGAAGTACTGTGTTTTAGATGGAAAGTAAAACAGAGGTCCCTGACCATTTTGTTTCATTAAACATCCAATGACACTTTTAACCAAAGCTGAGGATGTTAAGTTCAATGTTCTTCCAAAACTCCTATCTGGATAATTACATCCTACTCTGCTAAACTTCCCCCTAGAGAAAACTTAATTAAAATTATTTGATGTCTCTCTGGCACAGCGTAGACAGGTGTCTGTAACACAAAAGCCACCAGCACAATTGACATTAATTTATGTTCTTCTGTGTCAGGGAGAGCAAGGATAGAAGCATTACTTTCTCTTTACCAGATATGGACATTCTATTTTAGGCACTGGGCACATCCACATTATGCTGCTGATAACAAATGCTAATTTTTTTTTGATATCTGCCCAGAGCTTCTTCTAAGGAGTAGAAACTGAATTCATAGCTCACAGCCCTTTTGGCAATCTGCTAGAGTCTTACTAAGTTTTATTAATAAGTAGTGGTAAGATAGATATACACAGGAAAGGATGGGTAAGGCACTTTTGCAATGCAGCTGGGAATGTGCAACAAAGACATTGAGAAAGTATATTGCATTAATATTAAAAGAATCACAGAACCACTGGGGCTGGAGGGCACCTTGAGAGATCACGTAGTTCACCATCTCTTCCAGGGCAGCTAAAGCAGGTTGGTCAGGACAGTGTCCAGTCATGTTTGGGTTTCTTAAATGAAGGAGAGTCACCACCTCTCTGGGCAACCTGTGCCAGTGATTGACTGCTCTTACAGTAAAAAAACCCTGAGTTTCTTCTGTATAAACAGAAGTCTCTGTGCTTCAACTTGTGTTTATTATTCTATATCCTTCCACTGAGCAACACTGGCCTGTCTCCATTTTCTCTACTCTCCCGTCAGGTATTTGTACACATTGAAAGTCAGTCCCTGAACATTCTTTTCTTCAAGCTGAGAAGTCCTAGCTCTTTCATACTCCCCTTTTATGTCAGATGCTCCAAGCCCTTAACTAAATTGTGGAGATTTGCTGGACTTGTTCCAGCACATCCATGTCTCTCTTGCACTGTGGCGCCAAGATCTTGACTCAGAGCTCCAGATGGGTGTCCCTAGAGCTCATTAAAGGCTGATAAAAGAATTTACTTTCTTGTACTTCTTTTATCTGGAGAGATGACCATCCCCTGTGTTCTAAATACTTCTGGATCCAGTGACAAAAGGCAAATAGTGTTTTTTCGGAGGAAAAGATTGATAAACTCAAGGAGCAGATGGGCATATTCTCTTCACCTCATATGTCTTGCAAATATTTTGCTAGATCCTCTTCTGTATGGCTGTCAGTCTTTTACCAGTTCTTAGCAATAGCTTAGCCTTTTAAAGCTTTAATTAAACTGTTTCACCAATGGACAGTTAATGATTTAAAAGGAAACAATTCACCAATGTCATGTCCCTCCATTATACAGTACATATTAATGGTTTGTACTAAATCTGTTGCTTATCAAGACCTTGAATATCTCAACAATTGTACTACATTTTCTCAAAATAACATAGCATGATACAATGTGGTTAAAGTAGAGTGACAGCAAGAGCTGTGGCTTGAATGTAAATGTTGCGTTATACCATGGCAAAAAAATGTTCCACAAATCTAATGAGTTAGACATAGCCTTGAGTCTGGATGATATTCAGCATAATGACACGGCTCAAAAGTAATTGCCAAACAGTCCCTCATCACTCACAGAGCCTACTCAGTCATCTAGACCCTGTGCAAGCAAAACTCCCAGTGACTTTAACAGTGTAATGACTTAGAAATGAGCCCAAGATTATTCAGGAGAAAAAAAAGAAGTGAAAGTCAAACAGAAAACAATCACTTTAGAATGTATACAGCTTCCATCATCATAATACCTGTGCACTTCACAATCTTTTCCCAAAAGGCTATTAAGCATTCATAAAGTAGTGATTTTATGAATGGGTACCTGATGCATCCAAGGTCATGCAAGAGATGTGGCAAACAAGAATAAAAAAATTCACCCTGGGAGACGAACCTTGTCCCAGGATAGAGGGAATTCCAATACTTGTCTAATAATTACTAGGATCTGATAATAGGTAATTTTATGCATCAAATGTTATCATTAAAATGCATCCATTAAAGTCTGAATCAATATTGATATTCAGACTGATTTCTTTATAGTTATTGACAGTAAACTCCATCCTCAGATAAAAACTTTCCTAATAGCCAACTAAAATATGCCCTACTGCAGTGTTAGATCACTTGTGATTCTTTTCTTTTCCAGTTAATTATCATAATTGATTCTATTGATCCCATGCTTTTTCTGAAAATGTTTGTGCATTAATAACTCAACAATGAATAGCCAGAACAACCCTTCTAACACAAAAATTCTCTGCAGGAGATGACCAAGGATTAAAAATAGATATATGAGTTTAGTGAATAACAAAATGACTCAGGTACCTTTTACTGGCAAAGTAGCTGTACCAGAGCCTGTTCTCCAGCTGGATGTTGTGGGTTAGCCCGTCAGCAGCCAAGAACCACACAACCACCTGATCACTCCCTGCCTCCTGCAGTGGGACTGGGGAAAAGCAAGACAAAAACAGACCCCATGGGTCAAAATAAAAGTAATTTACAAAGGAAGGGAAGGGAAGGGAAGCAGATTAATTGCCAGCCAGTTTCTGAGCAATATCTATCTTCCTCTCAAAACCCTATTCCCTACGTTTTTATTGGTGAGCGTGATTTTATATGGCATAGGATATCTTTTGATCAGTTTGAGTGAACTCTCCTGGTTCACTCAATCAGGAGTAACCCCTCCCTCCCCCCAGCTTATTGGGTACCCCTAACACACTTACTGGGAGGGCAGATTTGGAAAAAAAAAATAAAGACTTGATGCTGCTCCACCACAGCCCAGTGTGTTATAAGCACTTAGTCACAAAATCAAAGCCCAGCACCACATGTGAAAAAATTATGCCCATCACAACCATGTCCAGTACACTGTGGGATCTCATCCAAGTCTATAAATTGTTCTGAGATTTAAATAAGGATAGGCACATGCATAAATCTACTAAAAACAGGCAGTCAGCTGTCCTGTGTCAACTCTTGGTGTTGGTTTTGGTTTAGTTTTTTTTTTTGTTTGTTAGGTTGGTTGGTTGGTTGGTTTTTGTTTTGGTTTTTATATGGAGATACCTTCATTTGCCCATGTCTTTATTTCCTTTTAAATTAAGAGTTAATGGCATTCATTATTTAGCATTTCTCTTTTGTCATTTTACATTATAGGGAGAGAAAATTAGATTTTCTATTTTAACAAAATATAATAATATTTCACTACAAAATGCTAGGATTTAATTTGTCCTCCTGCTGTAAATGTTTCTAAATTTTATCACAATCTTTTATCTTAAAATATAAGCTTTATGACTTTAGGCTATTGCTGGAAAGGGACTTTATTACAGGATGGTCACATGCCTTACTTTGTAAACAAATTGACTTTCTTTCTTGTTTCTGTTTGTTTGGCTGAGTAATTGTCTGTTACTTTCTTGCAACAGTTCTCCTCATTGCAAAGCCCTGTTGCACTTTTTAAAATAAAATTGATGGACTGACCTTTCTTTCTATGACCACATCCTTATTTCCTTTTAAATTGAGAGTGAACCTTTACATAGGAAAGAGTAATCAAGAAACAGAGTTTTATTTATTAGCATTGATTCTACAAATCACCTGATGCAGCAAATAAACTGTATGGGCAATACAATAATTTAACAATTCTCTTGAATCTCAGAGTCTGTCTTCTGACCCTTGCCAGTGGTACAAGGAAAACAGACAAAACAATGAGCAGTAATCACTTTTCTTCACCTTTTTGCTCATTTATGGCTCAGCACACAATAATGTAATTTACCACAAGCAGTGAAATCCTCAGGGGACACTTGGCCTTAGGCCGGAATGGAACAGAAACTGGCCTTAGGCTTTTGTGGGGTATTTTAAGGATACCATTTTAGGGAGAAAAATCTCTATAGTCTTATCCTGTCTCCCCCTTATTCTCTGCCTCCTGATGTTAAAGCAATAGGTTGGCACCAAAACCACAAGACTTAGCCTCAATTTGTAGACTGTGGGACAAATGCTAAAAGGCATTGTAAGTCTGGTCTTAGGACCAATGCAGTTTAAGATTGCTTCCAATCCTCATCTGCTTCTTCCCAGGACTTTGACCTATTGCTTTGTGTTCTAGGCCAGCCTCCATAGAATAAAAAGCTGGTCTCTTTAAATGTGTCCTTACTCAGTGGGAAAGATTAAACTTTTCTGGAGATGTTCAAAAAGGAAAAGGCTCTGATGAGGTGCACCCTGGAAGAACCAGAAATACATAAACAAGTCCATAAAGTACAGAGCAAAGTAAAAGTATTTCTAAAATATGATACCAAGACTACAAACATATTTGTTTATCAGTCAGGCTGGTAGAATATAAAAGAAATTTATTTCATTTAAGTGTGAAACTGTACTGTCAGGAAAAACTGAACAAATAGTATTACTAGAAGTGAAAAATTATTTCCAGTGCCTACACCTCTCTATATCACTGAAGAGATGCAGGGACCATATAAGTACACCAACTGATATTTGTGGAATGGAAAAAAGCCTGGAGAGCTTCAGAAAAGCTTTTATTCTTAAATGGTAACACTGAAAAGCTGCATTGTGGTGGGATGTCTTTTGTCCTTTGACAATGAGCATGACAATATTTTGGAAATCCATTTGCTCTCCTCATTTTGACAAGTTGTATATGACTTCTTAGTGGCTAGACGTATTCAGGATATTTGATTTCACACTGGATCCTGTCAAGCTGGATTGACTAAACCCAAGCATTTCAGTACGCCCTTTGTAAAGCCACACTTTAAGAAAAGTCTTCTAGATGCTTCCTGTGAAAAAAAAAGGTATTCTAGATAAACATGTAAGAATAGTAGGAATAGTTTTTTTAATACCTGGCAATGCCAGTGATGAGCATAACTAAAACTGAATAGCATTTTCAGAGGAGTAGGAAACACAACTTCTATCTGAATCAGAGCCAGATATAAATCACTGAAGATAGGGAGATTAAAACTGGTGACAGATATGATTTGGATGAGTGAAAGTGCCAATGCTATAAAAGACATGGACCTGCTAGAAGGAGCTAGAAAGTACATCAGAACTGGTGAACTTTTTAGCTGTAGACCAGAGTTGGTAGAAGGTCCATTAATTCTGTAAAAGACAAAAAAAAAAAGAGTGCTATGTATAGGTGCCCTTTACCTTGAAAGCTGAAGATTAGAAAACTGATAAAAAATATTATTGAAGAAAATTAGTTTTTATTGCTTTTGCAGAATGTCAGTGGTATAGTCAGTACATAGAGGCTGCACTAACACAACTGAAAATAGTCTAAACATTTACACAGCCCTTTGGACAGGGTTTTACTTTTGCCACAACTGAAGCGACCACTAATATTTTCAAACGTCCACTGGAAACCAAAACTTGTTGGATTTCTTCTTTACCTGTGCAATTTTGAGAAGGACAAGATTGGCAGAAAGACTTGAAGGGACAGAAACTTTTCTCTATGTCATTTATTCGTCAGTGGAAAGGAACTATAACAGCTGGTGAGGAGAAAAGTAAGCTTTGACATAAGGTAACTTTTTAAAAAATTATAACATCAGAAAAATTTTTACAAGACTCTTTTCCTTTTCATATGAGAGATTTTTGAAATGAGAAGAGTTGGCTATGAAGGGTTGATTGCTTATGAAAGAGAAGAAAATAATTTTAAAATCAAGAGTCTGAAGACCAGAAAAATATTAATGACAGAAGTAATATGGAAAAGGCGAGTCAGAGAAAAGCGAAAAAGAGCTGCATCTGGGAGGGACGATCTCCTTGTATGTATCTATTCTAGAGATGGAGCATAGCTCCAGAAAAAAATGCAAAGATGGAGCCAAGCTTGTCACATTGCAGAATGTTATGGAGAGAATATGGCACTATGATATGGGAAAGGATAAACATAAACTCTAAGAAGTTCAAATTTGATAAAAATAAGAACTTTTTTATATATTCTGCTTTTTTTTTCTTCCTTTTAATCTTGCAGTAGGGCAGGTTACTCAGAGACGCTGTGCAGAGGTTGTTTTCAATATAAAGCTCAGAACAATCTGTTCTGACCTGAGTTGTTCTCCAGAATACCTCTTCCAAACCTAATTATCCTGTGATTCCTTGATTTTGTGACTGCATTATACGTTAGTGAAGCAGAATTAATCCTGGCTTTTAAATTTTTATTTCTTTTATTGAGAGAAAATATTGGATTAATGCAGTCAGTTCTATATATATCCTTGCAAATATATGCTTAGCTGAGGTACAGAAAGTACGAAATTTTCTGAGAAGTTTTGCTAATCAAAGGCAATTCTGTGTAGGTCTCCTTTACAGGAAACAGTCCAAACTGAGGTGATGGAAGAGACTGCTCAGGTAGTTTAACTCCCCCTGACCTGCTTGAAACTAACAAAACATTGGATAACAGTGTTTTGATCCCATTGGACTTGCTGATGTTAAATCAGGCAAATCCTCTGCCATGCTCTGCATGCCACGATAAACACAGTAAATGAGAGGAAAATGTAATGAGGGATTGTTTGGCAAAGCTTAGCATGGATGTTACATCATCATTACACTCAGTGTATTCTAAAATCACAGTTG
Organism: Bombycilla garrulus; assembly: GCA_013400315.1. Lineage (NCBI taxonomy): Eukaryota > Metazoa > Chordata > Aves > Passeriformes > Bombycillidae > Bombycilla > Bombycilla garrulus. Next base: position 539,841 of record VXBU01006137.1, read on the forward strand.
TCTCTCTCAAAGAGCTGTACTATCTTCTGGATTAGATAAGGAGAAATATAGCTTATTATGAAACAGCCTTCAGGGCTGTGGCCTGAGTAATTCTCACTTCTCTTTCTGTAGTTAATGGAGGTAACTGGGGTAGGGGGCATTTTGTTTGATAGTTTTTCATTCTGAAAATATTTGTTGTGTGTTAACTGTGATGCCTGGCCAAAAATAAGGGCAGGGAAGGCATCAGAAAAGCACAAAGCAGTGAGGAAAATAATAATAAAAATGAATATTTTCCTCAGCAGTGGAGGAAAATAAATAGCGAATAAGGAAAAAGGAGAGAGGGGGGAAAAAGAGGTCCTGAGGATCTTGTGCAACACAAGGAAATAGGGACAATGAGCTAAGAAAAGAGAGGAGAAGATACACAGTGAGCAACAAGTTTAAATGCCACCAAATAAATAATAAATTACAAAATCCCTAACAGACTCTCAGACCTTCCACTGTCACACCTGTGAAGAAAATGAGCATGGTAGCAGGTATTTCTGTATTTCTGCTTGGTATAATTACTGCTGCAAGCCTAGAGCACTGCTGTACAAAAGAGAAAAGTTAAAATTGCTCAGGCTAGCATTTTAGGCAACTTTCTTTAAGACACATTTCTAAGCAGTGCCACTAACCTGAGGGCAAGCTAAGTAATGCCAGACCAAAGTTTGCTTGTGATTCACTGCTGACTTAAATCTGGTAAAATAGCATGCTGAAGGCAGTCTAAAATATGGCCAGCCACAAACATGGGTTAAATTAATGTGGTTTAGCTAAAATGTAGTGCGTGAAATAAGAGCCAGTCTTGTCAGTATATGAAAATATAAAATTTTATGATTTCAACTTACTGAACTTGACTATAACTGAAGTGAGGAACTTCTGATATATTTTTAAAGCCCTGAGAAAAGTAACATGATTGTGATGCTTAGTCTTTAGCTGTTTTATTCCTGCCATCCCTTTTAAAATGCAAACACTTTACCTTTTGACTATTACTATCTGAATGATCGTGAAGAAATTGGGAGAAGTATCTCTCCTCCTTCCTGGGCATCATTTACATTTACACGTTGAGGATGGCCAGCATAGTGGGAGTGTGTCGGATCCCACAGAGCAGGTGTACTCCCTGTTGTGCTGCAAAGTGCCATGTACAGTGCTGACCACTGGTGTGATGTGTAGCGTGACTGCAGGAGAGCAAATACACCACTGGTGTCTGCAAGCTTGGATGGAACATGCCACCATCATGGAAAGGTTTCAAATAAGGACAGACCCTAAGTTGACTTGGGAAACTGTTTCTGACACCCTCCAGAAAAACCTTTTAGGGAGATGTCCATGATCTCCACAAGCCCAGAGTGATGATTTTTCCTTTCCCAACAGCTTTCCTGGGTTGTTCAAGCTGCAAATCCTACTTCTAGGGCACGAAATTCCAGCTGAAATTCCAAAGAAATTCCAACATTAAGAAAAAAAAGTGGGCAGAGGGCTGAAAAGTAGCTGGTGTTTATGCCTCCAGGGAGAGCAAAAGAGATCATAAGCTTTAAATCCAGAATTATTAATGGAGTGATTATGTAATGATGTGTGCATGGGTGTTACGAAAGGCAGAACTACAATTTCACATAAAGATTGAACTTCAGAACCAAGGAGAAAGCAACAGACTATGAGAAAGGAGGGACTGAAATGAAAACCAGTTGTTCCATGAACTCTAATTTTACAGTGCTCCAGAACTCGCTGAGCTGTACCAACTGGCATATCATCAAAACTGGGAATAACATAAAACTACCCACCCTTGAAGCATGACATGAGGAAATTTTGCAATTATGGAATACTGAATATATTCCGACAAAACAAAGTGCCAGGCAGCTCATCTCCACCTACTTCCCATGCTCAGAATATAAATGGAAAGGGAAACATCAGCAAAACCTATGGTTGGATCTTTTGTCGCTGAAGGCTTTTTAAGCAACTGAAGATTAATCATCCTTTTAATCAGAAGAAGATTGAGGACTAAGGACTTATCAACAAACAACCTACTTGGGTAAATTACTCAAAGCACCTAATTAAATTGATATACTCTCTTACCAGGATGTAAACTTTAAAGTCTGAAACCCTGTAAACAGTACAAAGGTGCTTACCCATTATCCATGATTCATTTCTCTATTGGTGGAATGGATAACAATAGCTTTCAGAGAGCATCATAAAAATTAATTTAAGGAGTGTAGTAGCCACATAAAGACCCTTTTCTTTCTCTCTTTACATCATAAATTGCCACATAAGGCACAGGGATTTTATTAGATATGAAATGGTAAACTAACACAAATATTTAGAGCTTGGTACATCATATAAATAACATGCCTTGAGCTGTTTGAAGCTTTTTTATATAGTTATTATTGCTGAAAAATAATTGCATTTGCTCCAAAGTTTGTTCAGTTCTATAAAAAAAATAGTAGAACATGATTAAGAACAAGATCTGAGTTCATGTCATGTTACTTTTTTCTATTCCCTGACTTGTCTTTCTAGGAAGCCTAATCATGATGGTTTTCCTTGCTGCTAATGGATAGCAACTGGTTCCAGATCAATCTTGTTCACTACAGAAAAGAACTGAAGATCCTTAGTCAGGAATTTAAGTGAGCAAGTAAATTCGGGTGGGATCCTTTATAGACATCTGGAATAGGAAATCTTAGGTCAGATTATGAAATTAATACTTCTTCCCATTTTTCTTTGAGAAGGGGTCAAACCTCTCTTCCTGAAACAGATGTCTGATCAGAACATAATCAATAATAGCTTTCTTTGAACCTGACCATAAATATACTAAAATACTGTAATGAGAGCAAGTATATGAGCAGCCTTGTCTGGTGGAAGATGGCTGTGCCTATGGCATGGTGGGATAGGAATTAAATGATCTTTAAGGTCCCTTCCAACCCAAAACATTCTATGATTCTATAAGCATTTTGAAGCAGTGTGGTGTCACAGACAGTCAGACACAAAATGTAAACATTTTATAAAATTATTTAAGTAGAAATAGTCAAGGCAAGGAAAAATGAAGGTAGCTGCTGGCAGGAGTCATTGAAACAGTGATAATTTGCTAATCAAAGGAGAAGGAAAGCTCATTCATAGCAAACAGATAATCCTACTGAATACAGGGAAGATGACTGGCAAAACCAAAAACCAAGATAAGCAGTCAGGAGCAGATAAGGCAGATGAGACTGCTCCTTTTGGGAGGGGGGCAATAGCACCAATGTCATGGGGTGAAAGAAGATAAGTCTGACTCAACTCTGACTTCTCTAATCAAGTGGCTCTGGAGCTTGATCTCAGCTACCACACCTGTCGGTGGCTCTAGCCATGGGTGCTACGTGTTCAGCTGTGGTGATGTGCACTCATCTCTGGTTTCAGATATGGGTACCAAAGGCTAATAGGTCTGTATGGTGTTAGTGATTAACAGTGTGTAAGGATTATCCATTAGCATCTGTGCTCTTAAAGAATAAATTATTTCAGCAAAGATTTGATTTACTGGACTGATATATCAGTCTTCCAAGCACTCCCAACTTAGCCAACTCTAATTCCCTGATGGATATACGTCTATATACATATAGTGCCACACTTGTTTTTCCACAGTTTCCCAACATTACCTCTAGCAAATAGCAGGGAATTTCCTAATGGGAAATCTTGCTGTACTTCCTGTATGCCAGAATATAATCCAAACAAAACTGTCAGGCCTCCATCACTTTTTGCTGTGACCCTATGTAGCCAAAGATATGATAACATTTTTTAAAAAAATATTTCTCTGATACTGATGGTGTTATACAAATAATAAATATCAACAGCTATTTATAGTTCTAATTTATACTTATCCAGTCAGACAAAAATGGAAGAAAGACAACTGTGACCAGACAAGCAGACCTGAATTGTATGAATTTCAGACAGTGAATAAAAAGTCTTCTGCTTATAACTAGCATATTTGATTTTGTTTTTCATTTATTTGCTTTCACATTTGAAAGAATAAAGAAAGGAAAAGAAGAAACATAATGCACTAAATTAAATAACAATGACAACAAAAAGAGGAATATCAACCCTAGCAATGGAAATTTACTGAAGGTCACCTTTTGGTAAAATATCCCATTGAGAAAAAAAAATAACTTCCTGGGCTAATTATAGATCCCCTGCTGGAAATCACATATAGTCAATAGCTTTTTACAACTGGATTGGAAAATGTATTGGACAAAATGTTCCAGGACAAGTTTGTCTTGGGAGAGTGGTTTAGTAGGTTTACTCCACTCCTAGGTTGTAAAACACCTGTAGTGGTTTAGTCCAACTAGAAACTAAGAACCACATTAATGCTTGTTTACCCCCTTCGCAGCCTCTGCTGGGAAGGATGACTGGAAAGAGAAAGAAAACCTTGTGGATTGAGAGAACAGCTTACTAGTAAAAAGAAAATTAAAAAAAAAAAAAGGCATCATAATGGTGATGATAATAATAATCATCTTCATCATCATTATTGGAAATTAAAAGGAGTGAGAAAGATAAAACCCAAGGGAAAAAAATGATGCTCAGTACAATTTCTCCCCACACATTGACCAATGCCCAGGCCATCCCTGAGAGGTGACTGGCAGCTCCCCTCCAGCTCCCCCCAGTTTATGCACCAGGCATGACGTTCATTGGTATGGAATATCCTTTGGCCAGTTTGGGACAGCTGTCCTGGCCATGATCCCTCACAGGTTCTTGTGCACCTCCTCACTGGCAGAGCATGGGAAACTGAAAAGTCCTCCACACTGAGTGAGCACTATTTAGCAGTCTACATCAATGTGTTTATCAACATTATTCTCATGCTAAATTCCAAAATACAGCACTATAACAGCAACTGAGAAGAAAATTAACTCTATGCCAGATGAAACCAGGATAATACTGGATTAACACAAAACTTAGTGACTTCATTCTTATCACCTTATATAAAGGTTCATTCAACCTTTAATACCTTATAGTTTTTTTTTTGAGTTTTGCTGGTTTTATGAGTGTGATCTTTAGCTACAGAGACAGGTTTTGATATTGTTTTATCATTACACAAACCTTTTGCTATGTTAAACTAACTCGAAACAGGGGAGACGGTGCTATGCATACTTTGTGATTTGCTGCTTTCACCTGAGAAAAGGAGAGAGCAATATTTATAAGGGAGGAAAAAGACACATGGGTTTGTTGACAAATATTTTTCAGCATAGAAAAAAATTGCTACAATTGTAAATTGTCTAATGGTCATTGTTTTGATAGATTTTAAATACATGTTATTCAATTTCTTCTTTTTACTTTTTTTTTTTTTTT
>VXBU01006137.1:545156-620286 GCA_013400315.1 Bombycilla garrulus
TTTGGGTTTGTTTTAATATGTAAAATGTGGTAGTATTGTAGGAAAAGTAGAGCCTGAAAAATACAATGAAAGAGTCAAGAGATCTTTCAAAGTGTGTTCACTTTGGCATAGGAAAGACAAAATTAAGTGTAACAATTTCTGACTCCAATAATAACACACTGGTGCCTGTCCAGACCATTGACTTATTTCATTCAGAAAATGGAATCTGCAGCAAATTCATATTGTTCTCTTTGTGACTTTGCACTCTGTTAGAGCTAATTGTCATTATGAGGCTGCAAATCCAAGCTCAAAGATCCAATTCATGTCCTGACTGCAGGATAGCTGGCAAAAGAAGATGTGAGTACAGAAGACCTGTAAAAAAGAGAGAGAGAATTGTTTTTCTGGAGCTTTTTCAGGGTAGCCCTTAAAGAGAAGTTGCATTAATTTTAATAGAGGGAAAGCAAAGTCTGACCTAATTTAATTTAGGGTTCGTTTAGATAGAATGGAAAATTATGTAAGCTGCAGAAAATGTCCATTGGAACTATGGTGGAAACTGATCTCTTTTTCAAGTTTTACACCAATGGAAGCAAATTGGTTTACATCAGATAATATTAAGAAGGAAAATCTGCTAAACCAAGGAAGATCTTGGCTGGGTTAGGAGGTAGTTGCACTTTTCTATACACACCTCTTTTTCATTCTTTTTCATAAATGAACACCAAAAATCAAAACTGATCTCATCTTTGATTGTAATCTTCCAGGATACAAGGGAAATACATGGGCTGTGTTACTAAGAAGGAGACAAGGTCTAGCTTTTAAAAAAACAACTCGTAAATTATGTGCAACAAGTCTAATGTTATAAAATACTTTGAATAACTTTAGCCATGCCTGAAAATATATCACAAAATTAAAACCTCTGAGCTTCAATGACTCTCTCCTCTGCTTACTTGAAAAGAGAAACAACTAAAATACCTATGTATGTGCACTAATGAAAGAAGATGGTAAAGCAATAGGCTAGTTTATAATGTGTTATTTTTTCTACATAATGACTGTAGATTCCCTGCTCACCAAAACAACCCCAGCCTGTTTATTTTTTTAATGATGAGCTGCTACCCAAAAGAAACAAAGTGGCATTCTGTTGACACCATATGGTGGCTGAAAAATGGATTCCATAGTATTCTATTTGTTAGAATGTCTTCTGAGTTTCTGTATCCATAATTTATGTTCGGGCCTTCTCTGATTGCCAAAATATTCAAACGGCTTTCTCTTCACAGGGTAGCCTGCGTGGGGGGAAGAAGGTTTTCAAAACAGCAGGACCCGAACAATCTCCTACTGCTCAGAGGAGAAATAATTTCCAAGCTTCTGTCCTTCTGGCTGCTTTCATTGTAATAATAATTTACATCCTGTGCAAGGAAACTGTTTGCATTCAGAAGAAACCTAAAATAATAAATAAAAAGAAGGGGAAAAAACTCCAACAGTTTATGTTCTTGCATACTAATACAAGAATTTGTGAATATTAAGCATCAATTTAAAGTTGCATTGACTCCTAGGCTCTGACGTAAGTAGATAGCTTAGGCTTTCATATCTTAATGGAAAGTGATATGCAGAGGTTATTGAACAGAGCAGTTTCCAAATGACTGCCTCTGCAGCTGGCATACAGAGATCCAGAGTGGTTATGGATGAGCTAAAATAATTAAGACATATTTCTCCTGGTGTCTACTCGGTTATTACTCACTTTTTAAGAGGCCATAATTTAGGCAAAGATTTAAGTATGACTGTGAATTACAAACAGATATTTCATATGGTCTTAATATGGTGTATGAGGCCACTTGCATTATACAGCAGGATATGTGTGTCATTAAGCAGCAGGGATCCTGGAATCACATTAGAGACTGAGCAAGTCCCTCCTTTCTCACCTTTCTCTTCTCCTCGATCTATCACAGTTTAGTGCTTTCTGCTGTTTGACCAGTTCTGTTTCCCTCTTGCCTCTGGGATGTTGGCAGGAGCACACAGGATGATCAATGGACACCTGAGTGTGGGGAGAACTGAAACCAGCTGCAGTGGGCTTATTAATGTTTAGCAGAATAGGATTATAGGAGAAGAAGCCCACCTGTTGTGGGGATCTTCTTAAGAATTAGATTAGACTTATTTGACCCTGAGCTATCCTGGTCTCAGAAGATTATTTGTCCTCAGGAGTAAAATGGAGTTATATGGAGGTTTTATTTCCTTCCTTAGACTTGGGAAGCATTCCTTCATTCTTGACCCTCTGGCCATCCTGGGCATACTCTTGTGATACTCCAGTTGAGGTCTGAAAAATTAATTTAGCCAGTAGCAAACTTGGATCCCATGAAATTGTAGTTTTTATAAAGAAATACGATGGAAGCTGGATATTCTTCCAGAGCATCTGGCAAAATGTTGCTGACAGCTTTGCTTATTCTGATGATGTACTGGTTTAAAAAATGTCTTCACTGTAATGGTGATTTATTGGTGTGAATGCATATTTCTTGTATTAGTCTGTTTAATGACAGTGTCCTAGAAGTTCAGTCAATATTTAAATCTGACATATTCTCTTCCAAATCAAAAGAAGGAACATACTCTCTTATAGGAAATGAAAGTAGAAAACCTGTGGCCAAATTAAATTAATTTTTTAGAGAAGCATTACATGTGGATGAAACCTTGAAATACCAGAAGAAAACATATTTAATCCAGGGAGAAAAAAAACCAGGAAATTTAATTCAATAATTGTTTCTACATATGTATTAAACATAGTTTCTGGAAAAAAGAAAGGATGGGTCAAAAGTTCTAGCAGCAGCAACAAGAAATCTAAATGGCAAATTACTTTGCAACTTATTTAAGACAGCTCTCTAGAAAGATTTATCCTACCCTAGAGAGCAATTCCCCAGATAACCTGAATTTAGGATATCAGATAAATTTCATTCACGTGACCAGCTCAGATCAAGTTATTTATGCTAGGAAAAAGATTGAGTCCCCAGCATTCACCTGGACTAGTGATTACTAAATTAATTTCCTATATTTAAGCTTCCATTTACCTTTCAGGCATATTGTCTTTTATATCACAATTACTAGTCTTTATGTCCTTTTTTGTCTATAGCTGCAGTTGAGGTTAAGCAAAGCTGACTCTCAATGTGAAGACAGAATTGTCACTGGAGAGAAGGGTGAGAAGACAGTTTGAAACTGGTTTTATCCTGAGAGTGATGCTTGTGAAAATCTACCACAGAAACCTCCAGAAGTATTAAGATTCAGCTTCAGAATAATTTAGCTGTTCACAGTGTTAGTATTTAGGTGCAATCTCTTTGTCTAAGGTTCCAGTTTAGGGTTTTCTTAGGTTTTCTTAGTGTTTCTGTTACCTAATATGGGTCCCTGCTGCTGCTTGGCCTCTGAGGGCTTGAGACATCTACACAGGACTTACAGTATGGCATGGAAGCTAGAAGAGTTCTTTGTTCTTCTGAAGCAACAATTGAAGGCGGGAGAAAATCTGAGCACAGGATCCCATTCCAGGCAAATAACATCAATGGAGGCAGTTATCACTGCTTCAGAGCAGAGAGACATAAATTCTACCAGCTGAACAGCTCTCTAGGATCCATGGACTGCACTGATGAGCTCCCTGGTCAGTAAAATGGGAGCTGGGACACATGGGAGAAACAAAGGTCTTGTCCAGCTGCCTAAAAACAGTTGTTTACTACCATTTGATATCCAGAAAGGTTCCTATAGAGTGTGGAAATATTGATGACAGTCTGAAATAGCACTAGGTGCCTCAGTTCACATAATCAGTTTGAGTTTATGTGGTCCAACGTGAGAGTTTACATGTAAACACTTGCTGTTTGGATTTTGAAGCTGAATCCCTACCACCGCCATGACTGCACATATCCTTTCAGCACAGAAGTTCTAACAGAACACTTTTTTTTCTCCACTGATATGGACATTTTCTGTATTTTCCCGTCATCAGGACAGTACCTATTTACAGGTATTTGCCCTGTCAACAAAGATTAAACAGATTACATTTTGGTGCAGGTAATTGCAACTGTGATTTACTCTCAACTTGTAGATAGATTCATTGCTGGAGAGAAGATTCAAGGCAAACAAAACGAGGTGGTAAGTTTTATCACTAAGTTATTCCAAGTACTATTTGTGTCTCCTCAATCAAACTTTCAGAACTTTTCTCATATACAATATTGATGCTTTTGTTCCCTAGAAAAGCTGCAATAATTTGTTATTAAGGAATCACGGTACTTCTAATTTTGTTTTTTCATTTTCTGTTCTCCTCTTCTTTAATTCTTTTTGCATGCTGCACTGAGAATAGATGATGAGATGAGCTGTGACTCCCTTGAAAAACTTTCTTCTTGTATGCAGAGCTATTTCTTTTTTTTTTTTTTTTTCAGAGCAGGACCGTGTGCTCTAGCTCTAATTCTCTTCCTCCTTTCTCATTCTTAGCGTTCAAGGTCATGTATTTGAGTATTTCAGTTACAAGTATCAAAAGTGCTACTTGATTGAAAAAGAATTTTCCTCTCCTCTCTCCTGTTGAAAAAACCCACCATGATTTCAGGTATTAATGGATTAAGAAATTAAGTGTTCCTGATTAGGGATTATAGAGATGAGAATGACAGTACCCATGCAGCCTAAGAATACATTCTGATCTTGGTATATTGATAGGAGAAGACTTGTAGGACTGAATTTACAAGCTGCATATGAGACTGCTGGTACTATAATTTGGATTTAGTTTAAGACTGGAATGATGCAGGGAGGAGATATCTGCTCCTAACTACTGTGTTTCCTACCAAGCTGTGAACACAGAAAGAGGACCAAGAAATATGATATGTTTATTAAACTGATGTGTTCTTTATTTAAACATTGATTCATGCTTGTAAGGTGTTTTGAAAGTGAAGTATTGTAATTAGAACAACTGATATTGGTGTGGGGGAAAGACCTGTCTTTCTGGCTATAAAGCCTTCTGTCCATTTGGCTTCGGAAATTTCATAGGACCCACCTTCTTAGGTTTGCAGGTATGTTCAGTACCAGGCGCTGATTTCCCTATCCTTTTTTCATCCATATCTGTTAGCTGGGTTGAGCTAATCACTGTCTCCACAAACAAGCGTGTGGGAAGTCAAGATGGGAGATACACGTACAGCCTTTGCCTCAAAATATTATGCTTTTGATAACACCTAGACCTGAATAGTTCCTGAGCTATTATACAGGGAACTCCAACCCATGACATCCGTATTATTTTTCCTATCACGAAAGCTTTATATCAGCCTGCAAAACTTGACTTGATTATGTCTATAGGCCATTATATGGACAACAGCATGGTGTTAGGAAATGGGAAATGCCCAGTGTTACATTTTAGTCTTGGTAGCATAGGACAACAACCTGTTTTTTTCAGGTCAAACGCACTGCTTAAAAGAAAAGTCACTGAGAAGATTACGTGGGTATTCAACAACTAAATTCTGAGCAAAACTAAAGAGGATGTCTGTTGTCAGGAGGGTCACTGATAAAGCTGCAATATAATTAAATTCTGGGATTTTTAATTCTTTTTTTTTCAAAGGACTTGGTTCTGCATTTCACAACACTATTTTAATGCCAAGGTACTTGTCTTTAATCCAGTGGAGATGCACCAATGTAATGAAGATTTCTTTCCAATATTAATAATTTCTTTTATCTATTCCTTTTTGTTATCTGGGAAGATTAGGAAACAAAACGATAATTAATTTGTAATGACGTTGATCCAGTATACAAAGATATGCCTTCAATATGGTTTTTCATTTGTATATTGAAAATAATCAGTTTATTAACCATTATTAGGAAGTCTAATTTTTATGTTAAAAAGACTACTACTTGTGAAATCCTGCCCCCAACAGCAAAATCGTCATCCTAGAGCAGAGGCACATGTTGCTGTCACTATCTTAACTTCAAAATAATTTTTTTCATTATTCAAACAGAGGGGAAGTCTTGAGCTATGAAAGACTTCCAATAAACCCCATACCTATTGGGGAATACAAGTTAAAACCACATTCTCCTTCTCTAGGAAGATGAGCAATCATGGATGCTTCAAGGACATCTGAAGCTGACCCAAGATGATGTATTTAGACAGCACTTCAGAGAAATGCTGGAAACAGGAGGACACAGTGTGGTCTTCTCCAGCCTGGAGTAATGCTACAGACCTTGCACCAAAGACCGCAGTGATGAGTGGAGATTTTGTTGGACTCTGCATCTTTCAAAAGAGGTTGAGTGCTGCAAATGCTGCATCCAGTGCAAGAGAACCTATTTGTGAAATATTTCTATTTTAAGAAGCTCATTTGCTGGATGAATTTCAGATACACACCCAAGTTTTTAGGTGAGTAACCAAACCAGCAAAATCATATATCACTCTGGCAAAATAATGATGGCCTTAAGTATAATCTACACTCTCAGTATTAGTGCTAGCAGCAGAATGCTGTACTTACAGACTTGACAATGTGTTTATGTATATTATTACCTGTCATTATACAAAGACCAGAAGAGATACAATGATTTGTTCACAGAAATGTAATTTTTCATTAATAATCACTAACTGATCTGTTAATGAATGAAACATATAAACTGCGTTCATCTGCTTTGAAAAGAGCAAGGATTACCTCTGTAATTTGACACTTGATTTTCTTCACTTTTGTAAAAATTACCCTGCTCTTTTTCAATCTCAATATCACAGTCCTTTATTTTGTGAATGCAAAATCAATATGTTCTGAAGACAACATGCCAAAATTCAGTTCATAAAAATGTAAGACTTTTATTCAGGTGCTTAAATGCAAAGTCTAAATAAGCTAAATAATTTCCAGTAATCAATAGAGAGACATACGTATGGAGGCAATATTTCTCATCTGAGGTCTACATATAAAAAAGGAGGCAAAAAAAAAGGATGCAAAAAAAAAGCAGAAATGGTTCTTGTTGATCATAGTGGCTTTCTGAGTTTATGAGTGAAACAGGAGTGGAAGAGGAGTGTCATTCCAGAAGATCTGGGCTTGTATGATCTCAGACTGGAGGATATATTCATCCTGTTTATGATCTTAACTGTTTTATATCAGTAATTCATGTATGATTTGCAAAACTTCTATCTTCAGTGTCTCAGCCAAATAGTTACACTTTGAGAGAAGAGAGTGGAGAAGAGAAAGAAGGTTGTTGAATATAACCCTTGTTCATGATTTAGTTTATTGCCAATAATTTTGTGTTGATGCTGCCTTTTCCTTATCTGGTTTTCACACATTTCCTTCATTGATATTCCTGCATCATTCTCAGCTGTTCTCCTTTTATTTATTTTCTAAGAAGCTCTCCAAAGTCTGATTTCTTTAATCATGGTTGCTGTATTTACTGAAACCATAGGGGTTAAAAGCCTCACATTTTATCATTTATTTGAATTCTTATTCCACCGATTTTTATGTTGTGCATTTGCAGGTTTCTTCTTTAGAACCTTTTCACAGTTACATTCAGATTCTTTGTAGTATTGTCAAGTGCTTCATGCCTGACACTAATTATCAATGCTGTAGAACTGAATGGCAGCATCACATAAAGAAATTAAGGATATTATTCTCCACAGAAATAATATTCTGACATTTAATTCAAAAAATATAGAAGGTATATGGGTGAACATCTTTGGCTGGTTCAAATAAAACCCTTGAAGACAATAGCATCAAACGAGTTTGCACATGTTGAATATGTTTGGAGGTTTCTATATGCTGTATTGGGATGCAAAAGGCAGAGTGGTTCCCCCCATGATTCCAAAATAAGGTGTGTTGGAGAAGAGGCCCATGGTATGAGACTGCAGCATCTTTCCCAGTTTCTGTTGGTGGACTGCCAATGTTAATACCATATTTCTAAAAAAAAAGAAATAAAAAAAAAAAACGGATAAACCAGAAAAATCCTTGCTAATTTTAGACCTGTGCTGTGATCCAATGGTCCAATGGGAGGATTTAAAACTGATCACTCAGGCCTTAATTACACACACAAGTTCCACAATTACTATGATTAAAACCACAGCAATACATGCCATGATTTTATTTTGAAAAGGAATGGATTTTCATTTTTTACTGAGTTGTTTCAAGCCAAACCATTAGAGCTACATAACACAGGCTGTCATCTGTGTTTCCCTTTCCTTTAAAGTCTGCTGGTCATGATAATTTTTCTTCTTCATGATTCTGGTTTGAGAGAAACATCAAGTATTTTAAAGAAAAAAAGAATTACTTAAAAGGACTGCTACAACTGCTACAAAGTATGAAAACACCATGAAACTTGGGAATAGAAATTCTCCTAAAAATAATTTGCAAATTTTAACCCTAATCATCAGCCTGATGATGACAGCCTGATGATAGCTATCATAACCCAATGTTTTGATCATAATAATCAAAATATTTCCCCTGAATCAAAAATAAAAATAGTGACTGTACTTATTAATTTAGTTTTGTGAGTTTTCAGCTATTTTGACCATGTGATAATGAACAATAAAACTGGGGAATAAATCATAACCTATTAGATGGCCAAATCTTCATGTTAATGAGCAGCTTTACAAGACTACTTCTTAATGTATTTAAGCTCTAGAATAAACAGTTTTATTCCTTTTAATCACCATGCAATGCATGGCATTGATTGTCAGTATAAAGATATGTCAGGCCTCAGGCCATCCTTGTATATCAATTGCCATGAAGTCTGCTGAAAACATCAGTCATGAAACATTAACTTCTTAAAACAAAAATCAAACTTCACAGGCATCACAGCAGATGTGTGAACAAAGAAAATCAACAATTGGGTTTGTTAAGGTAAACCCATATGAATACACACAGAGCATTGACTCATTCTCTTTTTTCTTTAATTTTCTTATCAGTCACCATTCTATCCTCAAATTTCAATTCTTCTACATGATCCTTCTGGGTGTAATCCTAAGCAATTCTACATGTGCCAAAATTTTTCAGGTAAAAGGAGAAAAAAAATTTTTTACTGGAGGAAGTTCAATAGTTTCTGAACACCATAAAATGAGAGATACGAATAAATGAGTCATAGCCAAAGGAGATGGCAGAGCAGCCCCTCCTTTGCTCGAGCCTCCAGGGAGACCCTGCTGGGTGCATACAGTGAATTTCTCATGCCTGAAAAGCCCTTCCTTCTCCAATTATCCACTGCAAGTTACAGGATTTGTCTTCAGATCCACAGGAAAGTAAAGTTACCATTCTTTGCTAGAGATACTCCCCTGCACAGACACAAGAAAGTCCCTCCAGTTTTCCAGGTTTCAGACACTAACACTTGTGTTAGTATGCAGCGTGTGTATGTATGTATGTAGTCTGTCTAAGTCTTGGCCTGGATTAGGCAGGGAAGGGGCAGATTGATGACTATTTTGCTACCATATTGATTTCAGCTGAAGTTTGTTGAGCTTGCTGCACTTCAGTGTCTGGCAGGAAGAGTACCTTTCAGATAAACCTTCAGTTATCTCATTCCAGGAACAGCATGATAATAATAAATCTTAGACATTCTTCAGTTTGTGTATGTGTCAGCTTTATACCTAATAGCTTGGATGCTCATCTGAAGTTTACCAGTATTAAAATTGCTTTGGGAGTCTTGAGGTGCCTGAGGGTGTTAAGGGATTCCCAGCACAACTGTTATCGGTGCTGGAAGGGAGACTATTTCTGCCAGTTTTGGTGACAAGCTTATAATAAAAAAGAAAAATATTTTAAAGAAAAAAGTAGATGTCATGAATATTTTGACATGTCTAATAAACATCCACTTGAATTCTATTCTAGCAATGAACAGAAATTCTTATTTTGTTCAATGAGCCTGGAAGAAAAGACACCTGGACAGTATGGAAAGACAGGGTTAAAGGAGCAATATTTGGACATCTGGAGGGGAATACTTGTCTTTTTTTTATTTGCAGGTCAAAATGTGTGCCTTTTAGCACAGACTTTGAAAGTATTGATGTCAATTTAGTCCAGATTTCATCTCTCTGTTTTGTAAGAGGGTCATATTTACAAACAAATAGAGCCAGAAAAGTAAATTTAAAGTCAGTTCTGATGGACAAATAGAACAGATGACAATCAGAAGTGGCTGGAATGGTTCAGTGTCCCAAATCTGTATAGCTTATAGTTTTCTATGCTTTCATGTTTTCATTCCATTGACTTGACTTTTCTCATACTATGGAGCATGTTTGAATTGAAAGACTCCAAATGAAATAAATCTAGAACAATTTTAAGAAGGTAATAATAACAAAATGGTCTAAATTTGGGATTTTTCTTGTTTCATTTTATGTACGCAGTAGGATTACCAAAGTGAAACCAGGTATGCAGCAGTTTAGAGAATTATACATTCAGGAACAGAGGCATTTTTGAATTAGCATTTCTCTTTAGACTTCTGCAGTTGCATCACAAAAACAATGACAGTGTTTTTGCACTCCATTTGCTGGTACTACATTTCTGTTTTATAGACTTTCCAAAGGCAGGTTCATGTCCACTCAGTGTGTCTCATGCTATTGGACTATTATAGTCACTATGTATTTTAAATCTTTTCAGTGGAATTGGATCAAGAGACAACACAACTGAGACCACAAAGCTTTTGCAGGAATGTACTGTAATGCATTAATTCTTGTCCTAAAGAGACACAAGCTGACCTGTGGCATTTAGCCAGTGTGTGGAGCAAACACAGGAGGTAGTAAGGGTATGGAGAGGGCAGCATATCAAAACTTGTAGATGGTAGATTGCTAAATTTAACTATGCCACAAAAAGGATAAGGACAGATGACTTTTAAAGAGAATGTGATATCTCTGTAAAGGAGGATCAGGACAAAGAACTTTTAATTTGGACACAAATAAGAATGTGGGACCTGATGTGATGCCCTCATGAGTGCTGGGGAAGCTGGCCAATGTAATTGGGAGGACACTCCTGCTAATTTTCAAAAAGATCATGCAACCAGGAGAGATTCACAAGGACTTGGAGAAAGCAAATGTCACTCCTATCTTCATGAATGTCAGGATGGAGGGTCTAGAAAGCTACAGGCTCCTCATCATCGCACCTGAGAATCTGACAAAGCAGTTAATCCTGCAAATGATTTTCAAATTCATGAGGGACAAAGTGGTTAGGAGCAATCAGACTGAATTTATAAAAGGGAAATGATGTTTGATCCACCTGATAACTTTCTAAAATGAAATTTCTAGCTCAGTGGATGAGGGGAGTTCAGTGGATTTATTAATTTTGATCTTTGAATACCATCTCCCACGATATTCTTATCTGTGAACTCATAAACTAAAGGTTAGTAAATGGACAGTGAGATGGACAGAAAATTGACTGAACTTCCAGTCCTGAGGTGTTATGGTCAGCAGTACAGGGTCCCACTGGAGGATGGTCACTCTTGGTCTTCTCAGGGGTTGATAATGTCGCCTGGGCAGTGTAAGCATTTCATTAACGTCCTGGATGGACTCACTGAGGCACTCTCAGCAAGTTTGCAGATGATACAAATCTGAGAGGTGTGCCTGGTAGACAAGGTGGGTGTGCTGCTGCTCACAGAGACCTCCATAGGTGGGAGAAATGTGTCAATATTCCTCATGCAAATGAAGGGAAATGCCAAGTCCTGCAGGTGGGGAGGAATAACTCCCCACACCCAAAAAGTCTGGAGCTAGACTGGAAGTCAGCTGTGCAGAGAAGGACCTGGGGAATCCTGCTGGCACCACAAGCTGACCATGCATGAGAAATGTGCCTCAGCCTTAGGGAAGACCAGAATCCTTCCGGATTGCAGAAAAGAGAGCACTGTCAGCAGGTCAAGGGGAGTGACCCTTCCCCTGTAATGAGCCCGGGAAAGAGCTATCTGAAGTCTGGGGTGCAGTTCTGGGCACCCCAGTGCAAAAGAAATACGCACACACACTGCAGTGAGTTCACCAGAGGGCCAGAAAGATGATTAAGGTGGTGGACCATCTTGTCTACAAGGACAGGCTGAAAGATCTTTATCTGTGACTGTTCAGTCTGGAGAAAAAAAGGCTCAGGGGGTGTCTCAGAAATGCATAAATCTGATCAGAGAGTGTAAAGACTACAACCAGTCTCAGTGGTGTCTAATTAAATAACCAGAGGCAATGGGAAAAACTTTAAATACAGAAATGCAATGTAAACATAATAAAACATTTCCTTCTTGGGAGGTAAGACAGACACTGGAACTGGTAGCCCAGAAATGTTGTTGAGTCTCTACCTCTGGTAATATTCAAAATCTGACTGGACATTGTCCCAAGTAACCTGCCCTGATTTAACCTGCTGTTAGTCCAAATGCTTTGGACTTCGATCTGCTAAGGAACCTTCCAACATCAGTTTTTCTGGGATTTTGTGATGTAATATCGTATACATGGCAACTTTTTACAGTTCAACTACAAGTGGTACTGCATTCATTAACTAAATGGAAGATTAAATAATTATGTACTCAAGGGCTGAAGAAATTCCCACAGGATAAAAATACCCCAAATTATATTTCAAATTCAGAAACTCTAAATAGCTAGTGATTATATTTTCAAGATTTTAATTTTAATTGTCTTAGATGCTTATGAAAAATTGCCTTTGTTGATCTAAATCTGATGATTATGTTATAGTGAATAGTATTTCTGAGAATATTTATGCATTAGTTTTTGTATCATGTATACAACTGAGGAAAATTGCTGTTTGCTTCCATAAGACTTTAGTTACTTTATCAAAAATATTCTTGTTCTGTTTGTTTACAGGGTTTTCCTTTTTACTTCTAGATTTAACCTTGTTTACAGATACTATTCTGTAAAGTGGTCTCTAATCGCTGCAGAATTAAGTAGTCACTAAGCATCTCTTGAAATTCTAAAAATAACAGAAAAGTCACAGGAATGTGAAAAGTGAAACTTGATTGCCCAGTTGAAGCTGTGGAAGAAAAATGTGGATTTTTCAAATTTGATATGGAATTTGCCTTTTTCTCCTTTTCACATTGTATTAATCATTAATATTTTTGTGAAGTTTCTACATAAACAGAATACAGAGTCCTCAGGAATTTTGATTTCACAAATGTCTTTGAAGGACCAAGTTGACTCAGTTAAACTAACCCTACATATTAATGTTGTTCGAGTTCTATACACAACTCTTTAAAGAGAACCATTGAAAAGTTTCTCGCTTCAAAATATGGGTATAGTTTTTTGTACTGAAGAGATCCAAACAACAGCAGATTTTGCCGTGTTTAGAATTATGTAGGCAGTATAAAGCAAACTAAAATAGTAGCAACATTTGGACTGTGATTTAAACCTTTGTCCTTCATTTTAAGGGAAAAAAAATTAAAAAATACTTAAATTAATGACAGTCTCGTTGTGGGCGATATCATAGATATCACCCACATCTCAGATCCATCACTCTTCAAAGTTTATGAAGACTGTCAGATGGAGAGTCAAATCTCGGGCTCGGGTCTCTTAATTTACTAGAACAGACATGAGTTTTCTGACATGCCCTGAGTTAGCCAGAATATTTATATAGTGGTGTAGGTTTTTTCCTTTTCCTCCTATCTGTGTGTGGTCTGTAGCAAATTAAGTTGCTTTCCCTGTTCTTTGCAGGTCAGGCGCTGCTGCCTTGTGCAGTTCTACAGGTCATCCTGCATCATCCATGGCAACTTTCTGCTGTGCTGGTGTGGTGGTTCTATCTGCCTTCAATTTGTCTTTGCACAATGTGCACGCTTTACTCTCTAGTGTCTCCCATGACAGAATAGAAACTCAAATTCTTCAACAATGGGCATGTGGAAAATGGGAATGAGTTTAGACTAAGCTCTCATCCTCTATATTGAAAGACAAATGTTTAGTATTTGTATTCTAAACAGCACATTTTCCCTTCCATTTTAAATGAATAAAAACCGAAAAAAAGGTGAAGATGATCTCCTCAGCATGAATGCTGAGGCATTTTTCCATAACTGTTATTAGTTTAATAATGTTTTCATCACTGCCGATCCCAAGATTTCTACTTAAATATCTTTAGCATACTTCACATATAACTTAATGGACTCACCAAGAATTTGTAATTGATTCTGTTTTTTTGGGAATACAATGCAGAAGAAAACTATTGACTAAATAGCAAGATTTTCAGCACTTAAAGCTTTACAGAAAGCCCTGTATCTATACTTTGTGGGAACATTTAGATTTTTAATGATTTTGGTATGGGGAATATTTTTTCTTTTACTCTCCTTGAACAGTGCTTAACAAAATATGAGGATGCTACTATATGAATAATAAATAATATCAATAAAAATCACAATTGGAAAGGCTAATGCATTATCAGTGACTGAATCTTTGTTGCCTTTTTCTTTTAATACTTGAAATCAAAACTGATTTGGATATTTGTGGGAAGAGGGAGTTTCTTGTTGGGTTTATTTGGTTTTATGGGCATTTTTACTTTTTTTTCCCTGTTTGCTCATAACTTTGGGGTGTTTTTTTTCTTGCCTTTTTTTTGTTTAATTGTATTATTTGGTTTAATGTTTAGGCCTTTTTATGGGGGGTTGGTTTTTTTTTGTTTGTTTGTTTCTGTTTTTTTAATCCGGGATAATTATCTACTTTCTCACGTAGAAAAGAACAGGAAAAGATAGCAGTACAAAGAAATCACCTGAATTTTGTATTTAAGGAAGAAAATTATTCTTGCAAGATGGAATTGCAGGTCATACAATTCTGTGTGTTCAAACAATAGTCTGCTTTCTTCACAGCTGTTCTAAGAAAAGATATGATATGCCTTACATCTAAAGAGGTAAGTATCTTACTAATGATGCAACTTTAAGTTGCATAGAAAGAAAATTATACTAACTTAACCGAAAGAGCTGCAGAGTATTAGATCAATGACAGGAAAACAGAGAACCAAAATCCTTGGTTAACATCTTGACAGTGAGGCAATTAATCAAACAAGATAGGCAAAGATATGTGACAGTGCCCTTTTCAAACAAGATTGTAAATGCAAATACCATGTATAATGGTGACAAAAGGTAATTAAGGGTAGCTTTCTGTACACAGCTAGTAAATTTTGGTCTAAGTGGTTTATGTCTCCCTCCTCAGTTAGTTTTATGATTAAAAATTCTTTTTTTTTATAAAACAGAAGTTGAATCTAAATATTTATGTACTGTAAATGGAGGAGAGGTCTTATGATAAAGCTTTATTTTACAAAACTATACAGAACTGGACTCATTATCTGGCGCCGAGGCCACACGAATAATCCTACAACCTCTTTGCCTCCAAAACACAGTGACTGCATCCAAACTGCCTACTGAGACAGGTCCCTGGTTGTGTTTCTTCTGAGCTACAGCCAGGCACTGTTCGAGAAGTAGTTTTGGCTGAAAGAAACTATAACTCGTTGAATAATTTAGCAACACACATAATGAAACTCCTGCATGCAAGGCTGAAACCTAGCAATTTTAATTTTTGTCATGGGTTTATTTACCAAATTTCTATTCCCGGCCAGGGAACCAAGAATGTCATGGTTTGACAATAGCCAAGGGCCAGTTCACCCATGAAAATATATTTTTCTCAATTTCTGCTGTGAGATAGGACCAAAAAAAGGAGCAAAAACACCTAAACTTAGAGTATAGAGAAGAAACTTTATTAACTAACAGTAAAAAGAAAGAAAAAACAGAAACCAGAAGGAAATTTCAAAACATCCATCCTCCCCCACCAACTGTTCACTCTCCCACTGACCACATGAAAAGACAAAACCTAGGATTTTCAGTCAATCCACCCCTCGAACAATCATTTCCCCAATCCCCCATAAGAATACCAGTCCTCTTGTGGCCATACACTTCACAAATGGCTCGCCTGTGGATTTGCCGTTGTGAAACATCGCCCCCCATGGGAAAGTCCCCTCACAGCTGCCCATGGGCCGTATCAGCTTTTAGGGTATAGTTTAAGAATGTCTTTTTCCTAGTTCAAAACAAAAGCTCTCCTCATTGGCTCCATTTTCATCCCAAGAAACAGTTATCTCTCATTCTTGGGGCCGGGGATGTTCTTAAATCAATGCTTCAGCACTCCCCATCTCTAGTTGTCACTGGGGCCGGGAACATCAACAATCATTGCTCCATCATCCCCCATCTCTGGTTGTCCCTGGGGCTGGAGACGACAAAATTCAGTGCTTCATAAGTACCCCCATAAGACTCGGACATCCCCCTAAAAAGCATTCTATGTGTTATAGAAGCATCCAGTCCATTCTCTACAGCTTTGCAAGAGAAGTCCATGCCAACTCAGCCCACTCCTTCTTTCTTCCTTCCCACTTTAGATTCTTTTTTTGTGTTTTCCTCGACATCAGGTCTCAGGCCCCATCTTTTATGTCCTTCGAGCTGCTCGCCTTTCAGTTGAGTGGGATGCATGCCTTTAAAAGGTCNACAATTGGTGTTGCACTGGGCTCATGGGAAATCCACAGGCACACCTGTGATGGTTTGAAAGCAAAACCAGTGAGACTCCAAGTCAGAAATACAATTTAATAGGAAAAAGTAAAATACATGCAAGTAATACAAAAGAAACAAAAACACTGACAGAGTCAGAATACAACCTGATACCCTGCTTGTTAGGGTCGTGGCAGCAGTCCAGATGAGGTGGTCTTGCTGAAGTAGTGATACTGTAGACAGGTCTGGTACCTCTTGTCCTCTGGAAACCAGCGGGTAAGGGCTATTTGTTCTGTCCCAATCCCCACATTATATCCAGGTGGAAATGCTTGGCTCCTCCCCTGGGCTGATGTCATTCTATGAGTCATGGGGTGGGTCCTTGATGGCCCATTAAACACAAATGGGTCCTGGAGGGAGTTATCTGTGACTCATGGGGCAAGGGGTTGATGGCCCATTAACAGGAGATAGTCCAGGGGAGGAGGCAAAGAAAACATTGCCTCTCCTGGCTTTAACAGTTAATGAAGATGGAGATAGAATACAGACCATCTGGAATATTTTTACATTGTAACCTAGGACAACACCTCACTTCCAGGGGTGGCTATTTCCTGCCCAACAAAATGTCAATCAATCTCAAACCAGCACAATTTTCTAACTCTTTTGCAAACTGAAGAGCTTGATCTGACTAGGAAGGAGTTAGTATTTTATGGCATCCGGTATGGTGCTGTCTTGAGTTCATAACTAAAACCATGTCAATAGCACACCTTGTTTCAGCCATTCTGAAACAGTGCTCACATAGAGTAATGGTTTTCTTTTTTCGTCCAGTGAACAGGCTGTGAGGAGACACAGATCGGACACTGAGCTAAACTGACCAACAGGATATTCTATATCATATAATATGTTCATCAATAGAAGCTGAGGAAAGGATAACAAAAAGGGAAATTTTGGGGTTGCTGTTCTTGTCTTCTGTGGGAACCAACCTGGGTGTTGAGGCCTTGCTTTCCAGCAAGTGGATGATGCCTGCTTGTAGATGGGAAGAAGTGACTAAACTATTTATCTTGCTCTGCTTGCAAGCTCATCTGTGTTTCACTTATTAAACTGTCTATCTTGACCCAGCAATTCTCTCACATTTGCTCCTCCCCATGGAGATTTGTCAGGAGTATCTGGGAGACCAAGTGAAGGCTTTGCCGGTCAGTGTCAATCCACCACCATTATTCTTAAGAATAGACCTAGTCTACTTTCCTGATATCTTTCCCTCAGATGCACTCTTCCTTAAGACAGCAAAATTTTCATGCCTTTTTCTTACTTCTAGAAAACCAGAGACAAACATAAAAAAAGCTGTATGACCTGGAGAACCCATCACAGGACTTGGTCATTCAGTTACTAAGGGAATTGCAATGATATGATTGTCACCATGGTGATTGTGATGAGAAGAGAATGTTATGTAAGGGAGATCTCCAGGAGAGAAATGAGGAATCAGGAGAGATGATGTAGATGGAGATCTCTCTTCCTTTCTGTCTCTGCAGGCTGCTGTAATCCCAGTTTTGGTCTATTCACTGTTTGAATATAGCTCCCATAGCCAAATGCCAGAATATGACCAGATTCAATCAGTCCACACCCATAAACTAATTCAAATATGTGAATAAAATGAATGTAATTATGAATAACAAAGATGAAAGGAACTGTATCATCTCCAGAGTGTGTGTGTATGGAATGCTCAAATCCCACCTGATTCAAATTGACAGTTTTTCCTAATTCATGAGTGTCCCTCTAGCCAATAAATATTGTACCTTGAGCATTTTATTAACTTTTTTACTCTCTTTCCAAAAGTGTTTTTGGCAAGTCCTGAAAAGAAATATTCATGTGCTAATTTGAATTTATCACTAGATATGATTCCACTGAGTTTCATAGAGTAGTGTAAAACCGGTCTTATGATCCCCTACCAAGTGACTTTGCAAAAACTCTTATGCATGATCCCAAATCAAGCTGTTCTGAGCACAGATGTGCAGTTTTTATGGAGTGCCTGATGGAAAACCCAGAAGTCAATTGAAGTTTTTCGACTGTGCACAAGAAGGCTGTATTAAGGCATCTCTACTCGGAGACTTCCTGGAGTATCTATGCCAATTATAAAAAATAGGATATAGCTGTTGGAAAAGGAAAACTGTAATGATAATTTATAATGAGAATTTTCATTACAAGCTATATGTGAATCTGAAATGTATTTCGGGATTTTTAGGGGTAGAAATTCTGTCAAGCTTAAAGATATTTATTTAAACTTATTTCCCTTTAACTGACTTTGTGGCCTCTGCAATGGTGCTAAACAAGAAAGTTCACAAAGCGAACCTTGGCACCTGAAGCAAAGCTGCAAATAGAAGAGATACTTCAGAATTCAATTTACTTTGTATTAACTTGAGATCTGATACTCATCATCTGCTTTAACTGCTTGTTTTATCTAAACTGCTAGAGTCACATGAACAGGAAAGAAAATTAAGAGATTTCAAATTTGTTGCTCTAAGCAAAATGACTTCCTTATCTAATCTAATAAGAGGCTGGATGAGTTTCCCTGTTTTAATAATCACTGTGTTCCAAACTTCTGTTCCATTAAAAAATTAACATAAATTGTCTGGAGAATTTATATTACTATAATCAAGAAAGTTTTCTTCAATACCATCCTCAAATATAAACTTGACAGTAGGATGACAAACTCTTGTTACAGCTTTTTCTGAGCATAGTAGAATTATAATGATGCATTTAAGATTTTGGAATAGGAAAATGTACCAGAAGGATGTAGACATCTCATTGTCAGTAGCTGATGTGAACTTGGTATGATTAGACTAGGAAGAGACTAGACTGTTCAAAGGCAGGGGTCTTTTAAAGAAAGTCTGTAAGGAGTATTGTTGATTTAGAAAGCAACATTTGACTACTAAGTAGGCATAGTATGAAGTACTGAGGCATAAAATAAAGGTGTTTAAAGTTTTGGTGCTCCATGTTATGATCTCACATTTACCAGCTGGAGTCCAAAACTACTCTATTAGACTTTGGTGCTTATTCTGGAGTCCATGAAATCTAAAACTTGTTTGTTGCTTCTGCTGAGATTTAATCACCTGTGGTTCTTAGTGTCAACAACAGTCAACCACTCATAAAAGAGAGCTCATATGTAATATGATTAAGGGTAGGAAAGTCATCCTGAGAAGGAGGGGGAAATCATGTATCTCATAAACTTTGGAGCTGATTATTTTGATGGTACTGTATTTCTTTTGGCTTGGGTGTGTGACTGAGGATGATACAGAAACTTCATGAAGGATTAAAAATACAAGTCATGACTTCGTTTTCCATACATATAAATTTACTTAAATCATCACTAAGCATAAGTGGTGTCCTCTGTCAATGTAGGGTTCCTTGCTATGGGGGAAAAGCTATTTAAATTCTGTAGGCCTATTTAAGCAGTTTTTTTGATGAAGCAGTCATGATACTTGCCTTGTGCTTCTAATGTCATGTCTTTCCATGCGTTTCATACCCATGGTAAGTGATGGGATATTTTGCTTCTGAGAAGGGGTCTTAGCTCTCTGAAAACATGGACTCCCACTGACCCTGCTGCAGGGAATGCTGGTAAAGCTGTGAATGCAGAAATGTCTCTTTTTAGCAAGGTGTCTCTGTAAAGAAGGTGGAGAACCGGCTTTAGCCCTAAAAAACCTCTCTGAAAGGAAATCTCTCTTTTGATTTCTGCTGCATTAGTCAATGCCTTAGAACGATTGCTACCTTCCCTTCAGCCTGATCAACCATGTATGGAATGGGTGGTACTTTAGAAATTTCTCAGCTGCCCTCAAAATCCATGGAAATTTAGAGTATTTTTCCTGTTGCATTAGCAAGTGTAGCAGTCAGTAACTCACTGATGATCCTGCTTTAGTGTCCCTCTCAGCAGCCACTTGGGAAGTACATGCAATTCCTTTTGCCTTACTTAAGTATGATTTTAGACTGAAAGTCTTCACAGTAATGAGATGTTGTTGATTGCTAAGTTCCTTTATGCCTTCCAGTATTATTGCAGAGTGCTTTATCAATATTTAATAAAAATGAATACAGCTTTTCTTTTAAAATTTTGCCAGTCAATTCTAATAACAGAAATTAATTTTTTTAAAAGATTTCTTCTACAAATCTCATATCTGATATCTCTTCCTTTTTTGTTTTAAGAGTCCTGCAACATAGCTTAGTCTTAGACAGTGATCAGCAGAGTGATTCTTGTAATGACAGTCTTGGCTGTGATTCCTGGTCACGCAGAGGCTAGATTATACATCTGTGGCACTTTAAAGGGATCAAAAAATGAGAATAAAGACAAGTTCTGTCCACCAAATGGACCATTATATTGCCATGAAATGTAAAATGGCTTCTGTGAAACTGAGAAATAGGCCTCTGTTGATTTTTAGGGATTAATAATACTCCATAATTGTAAGATAATGTGTTATTTTATGAAAGCATATACTGCAATCACGGTATGAAAAGTCAAAAGATTCAAAACTCATGAATCAATTTTAATGTCTTAACACACCAATATATAATCACAGAATCATTTAGGTTGGAAAAGACCTCTGAGGTTTTTGAGTCCAACCTTTGAAAGATCACTACCTTGTCAACTAGACTGTGACACTGAGTGCCATAGTGAATCATTTCTTGAACACCTCCAGGGATGGTGACTCCACAGCCTCCCTGGGCAATCCATTCCAAGGTTTAACAACCCTTTCTGTGATGAAATTTCTCCTGATGTCCATCCTGAATCTCTCCTGGTGCAGGGTGAGGCCATTTCTTCTTGTACTGTCACTAGTCACCTGGGAGAACTGGCCATCTTCCACCTAACAATGCTAGAACATGTTAAATATATATGGACATGTTGTGCATGTATATTCATGTTATAACGTATAGAAATAAAACAAGGATTTTAATATGTGAACACACACAGATATGTACTGATATAGTTTCACACATATATATCCTTACCAAACCTTTTGTAATTTATCTATTAACGACATTTTCAAGCTAAACCACAACCAATTTTGTGGTTTCAAAATTCACTCATAAAAAATATAGAAGGTTGTATGTCTATACTTGACATGCAGTTGCTTGTTTCCAGAATAATATCTTTAAAGTCATTACCAAATATTATAAGGCTTGTGAGAAAACTGCAATAATTAGCAGCATTGATTCATAAGGACTATGGAATCTACTCACCAGAGTCTTTTGAATGTAGAGCAATTGTTATTTAAAGATGCATCTTGAAATACTTTAAAGGGAAATACCTTCATGAATTGAATCAGTTTAGTAACTATCTGGAACAGATCCAAATTGCTTTGAAAGCTAAATAAATGCATCAGAATTCTGAAGCAGTGACTACAAAGCAATGTGAATGTCTGCTGGAGAAATTTTCAAGTAAGAAAAGGAGTTCAACACCATTCAGGTTCAAGTGTTAAAAATGAGGTGACATATAAAGGATAAAGCACCCTGAACCTGTGTTATCCTTCACTCCTTGTAAGGCACTGCTCAGGATAAGAAAATGGGTTTATTTTACTGCGCTGTTTTTGTTTTACTTATTTTCCTTTCTCCTAGAAGGCTTACTGCTAAAATTCTACCTCTTTATATGCTCAAATCCCAGCTCACTAATGCAGATTTTTGGATTTAACATTCAAGTACAATAATTTTCTGTTATATTTTGATCATATTGTAGTTTAGATGCAAAATATCACTAGAGAAATGTTCAAGCTTTCAGGCTACTGACTCACAAAATAAACATTGTCCAAAGCCAGCTCCTGTAGGGATCCACACTCTACATATGTGTCTATATATGCCAATAAATTTTCCGATAATGGACTTTTATCCTGATCAGACAGAGAAGAGAACAGCATGAGATTGTTGGTACATTTGTGTTTGCATGAATATTGAATATTGTTTGTGCCTCTCTCTGTGTTGATGCGTGGGGCTGGTCATGTGTATATTTATATATGTGTTGTTTACTTCTGTCTGTGTGTCTACTGGGAACACATGTTGAGTGAGCCTTGTTAGGCTGAACGTGAGGTGATGGAGCTCTTGGGCTCACCTTTGTTGGGCTGCAACATTCAGCCACCCCTACAAAACCACAGGAAAATTCAGCATGGAAAAGATTGTAGTTGTTCTCTAGCCCAACTTCCTGCTCAAAGTAAGGTCAGCTATGGGATCAGACCAGCTCACTCAGGGCTTTCTACTCTGAAAACCTTATAATGTCTCTGGGCAACTTGTTCCAAAAACTTCACTACCCTTGTGGTGAAGAAGTTTTTACCTATAGCAAGTCAGAGCTGTGTTCCTTTTCTCTCTGTGCTGTTCGTTTTCTTCTCAGCAGCTGGCATGGGGCTGTGTTTAGGATTTGTGCTGGAAGGTGTTGCTAACCCAGGCATGTTCAGCTAGTGCTGAACAGTGCTCACACAGGGTCAAGGACTTGTCTGCCTCTCACACTGCTTGGCCAGTCAGGAGGCTGGGGGTGCATAAGAAGCTGGGAGCATCACAGCTGGCAAAGCTGACCCCAACTGACCCAAGAGATATTCCACACAACATGACATCATTCTCAGCAATAAAAGCTCTGTGAAAGAAGTAGGAAGGGGGCATTTGGACATTTTGCACATGCTGTCTGTCTTCCCAAGCATGCTTCACACATGATGAAGCACTGCTTTCCCAGAGACAGCTGAACACCTCACTGACAATGGGAAGTGATGAATGCCTTATATTGCCTTGTTTATGTGTGCAACTTCTGCTTTAATTGTCCAGTTGTCTTTAGCTCAACCCATGAGTTTTCCCACCTGTACACCTCTGATTCTCTCCCCCATCCCACTTGGCAGGAGTGAGCAAACGGCCAGGCAGAGTTAAGTTACAACACTCTCCCATAAAAAACTGAGTGTTCTTCATAGAAGATGCCTTTTTAAGTCTTATTCCAATGTTAGAATAGCTTGAACTGATCACTCTGACACATCTCCTCGCCTGCCACTTGGATAAGCTAAGGATAACTTTGTAGTAATTGATACATCTGCTAAACCAATTCTAATAATAATTGATACAATCTGCTTCATTAATATATGGGTTGGGGTTTGCTAGATTAAGCCATAACATCCAGCACTTCAGGACTGCCCTGGACATTCAAAACTCTTTCATACATATGGAAAATGAGATAAATAGCATATTCTCTCCTGCTTTAATGTTTACACAGACATGCACTACATTGGCAGGTTCAACACAAATCTTTTTGCTGCTAAAACTGTGGTATATGCTTGCAGGTTAAAACTGAGGCTCCTTCCATTTGCCTTTGAGGTTTGGGTCACATGAGTAGGAGGGTCATTAACTTGTATTTACTAACTGGTGGAAAAAGAGCATGGCAAAGAACTCTTTTGAATATTTTAAGTTAAAGTTCTGAACAAGTAACGCCTATTATTTTGCAGTAATTCACTTTAGTAAGCAAAAATAATAGAGGCCATTAATAGCTTGAAAGTAAACTCTCCATCAGCAGTTCCTGAAATCCCTGGTCTAAAGAAATCATATGATGAATGGATGCACTCTTACGAGAAACTGTAATTTCAGGTTTCCAAACTAGCAGACAACCTACCTGTATAAAAAAAACCTGAAACCAAAACCAAACAAAAAAAAAAACAACAAAAAAATCCCCCAAAAACAAACAAACAACAAAAAAACCCACAAAAAAAAAAAAAAACAAACCATAAAACCCACAACCAACCAAACAAAAAAAAACCAAAACAAAATCAACCACCACCACAACAACATCAACAATAAACCCAAAACAAAACAGAAA
Organism: Bombycilla garrulus; assembly: GCA_013400315.1. Classification (NCBI taxonomy): domain Eukaryota; kingdom Metazoa; phylum Chordata; class Aves; order Passeriformes; family Bombycillidae; genus Bombycilla; species Bombycilla garrulus. The sequence goes on from VXBU01006137.1 coordinate 569,299, forward strand.
CAAAACCAAAAAACCACAACAAAACCCAAAGTTAATTTCCAAGCCATTTCTCCCAGAGATTTCTTTCAGTGACCTAAAGACTTACTTCAGTGTTGATCTCATTATATATGTATGACTCTATCTATTCTTCAATATCAACAAATGGAGTTTTAAAAATATATGTGTAATGTGAAAGGGTAAGATTTTTTCAACCTTTACTGCAGGAAGCCTTCCTTAGTGTTTGACTTGTCCATTGGCTCTCAAGAAAGCCAAGATCCTGCCTGATCAGTCTGACAGCACCCCATTGTAGCGACCCTTCACTGAGCAGTCCTACTGCATTGGAGGGTAATTTGACTGAGTTATTCAGGGACACACTCCAACTCCTCAGCCGGTCTCACCACCTTGAACTTCCAGAGGGCAGACTTTGGTCTCCTTAGGAAACTGGTGGAGAGAGTTCCTTGGGAGGAAGTGCTGAAGGATGAAGGATCCGGGAAGGCTGAAGGAGCTTTCAGAAGGAAATCTTAGCAGTACAGGAGCAGGCTGTGCCCACAGGCCAAGAGGTGAGCTGATGGTGAGTAAGACCAGGCTGGTTGAACAGAGGGCTTTGGCTGGAAAAAAGGAGAGATTATGATCTTGGGAAGAAAGGGCAGGAAGCTCAGAACTACAGGAATGTCATGAGGTTATAGGGGGAGACAGTAAGAAGGGCCAAATAAATTTTAATCTGACTAATGCTCTAAAAGACAATAAAAAATATTTCTATAAATACATTTGCAAGAAAAAGAGGGCTGGGGAGAATCCCCACCCTTTATTGGATGTGGAGGGAAATGTAGAGACCAAGGCTGACGAAAAGACTGAGATACTTAATTCCATCTTTGCCTCAGTCTTTAGTCATAAGACAGTTGTTTGCCGTGATTATTTGGAAAAATTTCTTTACTGGGAAGGTTGTCAGGCATAGGAACTGACTGCCCAGGGAAATGGTTGAATTGTCGTCCCTTGAAGAGTGTAAAAGATGTGTAGATGTGCTGCTTAGGGACATGGTTTTGTGGTGGATTTGGCAGCGCTGTGTTACCATTAGACTCTATGGTCTTTTCCAACCTAGACAAATCTTTGATTACATAATGAGTTTTTGTAATTTAGAAGTAGTCCTACATTTTAAAGGATTTCAGAGCCTTTCTCAAGGAAGAGCAGAAGAAACACAAAAACAAGTGCTTGAAAGTTTGATATTGTTAGGCTATTTTGGCATTGTATACCTGTATTTTATTTTGTGAGCTTTTGGATCATTGTCTGGTGAAACTTTTGTTTCCTGAAAAAATTGTCACATAAATACAGGTATTACCTATGAAATAAGCTTATTAGATAATTTCATCCCTTTCTGGTGTATTGGGTTTGGCTGAGACAGAGTTTATTTCCCCACAGCAGCCCTCACAGTGTTGTGCTTTGCACTGGTACCTGGAAAGGTGTTGATAACACACCAGTGTTTGGGTTGCTGATGAGCAGAGTTGGCACAACATCAGTGCTGCCTCTCAACATTTTCCCCCCAGAAAGGAGCTGGAGGTGGGCAAGATTCTTGTAAGAGGACACAGCCAGGTCAGCTGACCTAAATTAACCAGAGAGCTATTCCATACCATGTGATGTCAGCCCAGATATAAAAGCTAAGAAAAGGAAGAGGAAGTGGGGTATTTCTTATTTACAGTGTTTGCATTCTGGTGCAACAACTGTACATGTTGAAGCCCTGCTTCCTGAGAAGTGGCTGAACATCTCTCAGTGATTGAAAGTAGAGAATAAATATTTTTTATTCTCTTTGCTCATGCACACACAAACTTTCTCTTTTGCTTTAGTAAACTGCTTATCTGAACCTACAAGCTGCTTTCTATCATATTTTCTCTTCCCTATCTAGCTGGGAAGCAGAATGTTTGAGTGGCTTGGTGGGCATCTGGGGTCCACCAAGATCAATCCATTACATCCTTTAAAAAGGCCATAATGGGTTGACCCTGACTGGATGCCAGGCACCCACAAAGCTCCTCTCTCATTCCACTCCTCCACTGCACAGGGCAGAGAAAATATAACAAAGAGTTCATGAGTTGAGATAAAGACAGACAGATCACTCAGCAAATACTATCACTGGAAAAGCAGACTCTGAGATATTAATTTAATTTATTGCTAACAGAATCAGAGTAGGATAATGAGAAGTAAAATAAGACCTTAAAAACACCTTCTCCCAACCCCTCCCTCCTCCTCAGCTCTACCTCCTCCCACAGCATGTCAGGGATACAGGGAATGGGGGTTACCCGTTCATCGCACACTGCCGCAGCACAGGGAGAGCAATCCTTCCCGGCTCCAGCATGGGGTCCTTCCAATGAAAGAGAGTTCTCCATGAATTTCTCCATTGTGAGTTCATCCCTCAGGCAACAGTTCTCCACAAGCATCTCCAGTGTGGGTCATTCTTCCATAGGGTGAAGTCCTTCAAGAATAGGCTGCTCTAGTATGTGTCCCCCACAGTGTCACAAGTCCTGGAAACCTGCTCCAGTGAGGGCTCCTCTCTCCATTCATCTGTGGATCTCTGCCCTCCAGCCTTCTCCAGGCCTACAAGAGCTTCACAAACTCCTCTCAGGCATCTACCTGCCCTGAGGTGGGATCTTTCACAAGTTGCGGATAGATCTCTTCCTCCCTGTGGACCTCCATGGCTGTAGGGGGACAGCTGCTTGAGCATGGTCTTCACCACAGGCTGCATGAAAATCTTTGCCCCAGTGCCTGGAACAGTCTCCCCCTCCTTCTCCACTGACCTCGGTGTCTTCGTGGTTGTTCTCTCGTATATTCTCACCCTGCTCTTCTCCGGGTGCAATTTCTTCTGCACAATACCTTTTTTTTCTTCCTAAATAAGTTATCACAGAGGCATTGTCATCATTTGTACTTGGTCCAGCCTTGGCCAGTGGCACATCTGTCTTGGTGCCTCCTGGGACTGGCTCAGTTGGAAAAGGGGAATACTGCTGGCATCTTCTCATACAAACCACCCCCTTAGCTCCCCTGCTACCAAAACCTGCCCATGAAACTCCAATACACCTTGAAAGTGCAAGTACATTTCCTATGGTAAATTATCTAGTACAGGCCTAGAGAGAAAACAAATCAATTTTGCAAAAACAACAAAATAAAACAAAACACCAATGCTCCCTCCCTACAAACATTTCAAAATTTATTTTCATTCTGAACCAGAAGAGCATTGAAAATTCATGAGAGAACTAAGAGGATAGAGAGAGACCACTGCAAAGCTAGTACCACCTGTGTGAAAACTCACTGGGAATTTTGAAAACTTGACTTCCTATTTCTGTAAAAAGAAGGATTTTAATGTATTTGTCTCATACCCTGGAAGAAGACTGCTGATACTTCTGAACAAATATGTCTCTCTTAGAATTCTTTTACTTTATAAAAGAATATATGATTTCAGATTTTTTTTTCATTTCTGGCTTGATTTTACAAACATTAATTTCTAGTTGGTCTTATTCAAACTTGGTTATACACTAAGACCACCTTAAATAATTTCTTTCTCTTCTTGGTGTTTATAGCCTTCAAATGTATGTAGACAGTTAGCATCTCCCTTCCCCCTTTCCCCCTCTAGTCACTGCTTAGCAAGTTATACATATTTATTTCTTTTAATCTTTCACTGTAAGTCAATCCTTTCAGCCCCTCAATAATTTATGTTGCTTTTCCTTGAATTTCCTCCAATGTGTCAAGATTTTTTCTAATACTGTGAGGCCCTGAATATTTTATTCTAGACATATACTCAACTGTTTACATGGGGAGAGATAGAATATCAGTAGCTTATGTTTGCTGCTCTCTTTAATTTGCATGCTTGGTGTCTAGGTTTTTTTAGAATACCATAACAATTCTTGTTATTTTTCTACTTAGAGTGAGCTTCCATATCACATATATTTTCCTATGTGTATAATGGTCATATGAAAATGATTTCACGTCATGTCCTCCTGAAAGATCACCTGAATTCAAGAATCTGGCAAAGAAATCAAAGTCACAAACACAACTCAGTCAAATATCTGTCAGCTGTATCATCTCCAAACACAGAACTCTCCTCTCCACGTTGGACATCTTGCAAGCTTTCAAATAGGTGCTCAAATGAATATAGCTTAACAGTTTCCAGTCTTGGAAGGTGGTATGCACACAAAGCAATCTGGGATCTAGCAAACATAACAAAATAGTTCTTACAGATAAATGGATTATGTAAGGGATTGTAGGCAGTGCTTGATTTCACAAGGCAGTTTTGCAAGTTGATGTTGGTGCCGGTTCAGATGGAATGGGATTTCTTCACATATAGAAGACTCTCCAGACCTGAGGAAGACTTAACAAGTGAGTTTAGGATCAACACAAGATCAAGCTCTTCATCAAGAAGAGCTGATGATGCTGCTGAAGCAATGTGGGATTTGGTCCTTGTGAGTGACCCTGTCATCAGCTGGGGAGATCTCTGGAGAGCCTTAATCCATTCTCAGGTGACAAGACACTTAAGAAATATTACAGTGTGAGAGACCAACCAAAGAGATAATTATTAGGGTATTTCTGAGTGTTCTGGTTGTGTTCAGATTGCCAGTGCGAACATTGTCACAGTGGTAAATGCTAATTAAAAATCAAAGTTGTGCAGGGCAAAGGAGGTACCAGAATGAAGAGCAGGTAGTGAAAATTTGTTCCCACTTTCAGCATCCTCATAGATGTCATTGTTCCTAAGAGTCATTTAGCAGTATTCGTCATTATATTAAGTGAATTGTATGATTAAAAAGAGATTCAACATTATAAATATATCATCTAATCAGCTACTCGGTGTCTGTGTTATCTCTTAAGCAGTTTTATTATTTCCAGCTGCACCAAGCTTTCAACAACAAAATGCTCAACAACAAAATGCTGATTGTTTCTTTGCTAAATTGACACAATACATTGAATATTATAATTGAAAATACATAGATCTTGGATGCTTTGGGAAAAACATGATAAAATTCACCATAAAGCTTTATTTCAGCTATTTTAAAAAGTTTTAGTTTTACTCTTCAGTTTTAAACTATTTATGGGCATAAATCATCTGACAATGGATATTTACAACTTTTGATTTGTAAATTATTGAAAGTAAATTATTAATTTAGAGGGAGAAAAAAAAGCTATTTTTATTAATCATTATTTCCACCCAAACTATTATGATTATAATTTTTTTCCCAAATAATTCTAAAATATTTTTTGTTCGTGTTGTTGGGCAATAAGAAATGGATATCCAGTAAAAATTTGGTTTGCACACTTGAGTGAAGAAACAAAATAATCTACTGTCATAAGAGACCCTCTTCTTTCGGAATAATCCATAAACCTCCGCTATTTGTTTTTCTACCACATGAAATTGTCTATATGCTCTAAGTAGAAACCAGTTTCCTTTGGTGAAATGTTTATTTTTATTTTTTTTAGTCTTAAGATTTCTCTTCTTTCCTGTTTGATTTGTGCTTGTGTATTTACCCAAGGATTGCATTTTACTGGATTATTTTGTGGCAATTAATGGTTCTTTTATTTTCTGCACATTGTAGCATATGACCATAAAATAGTTTGGGTATGAGGGGACCTTTAAAGGCCATCTAGTCCAACACTGCCATGGACAGGGACACCTGCAAACAGATCAGGTTGTTCAGAGGCCCATCAGACCTGACCATGAATGTTCCAGGGATGGGGCATTTATCACATTTATCTGGGTAATCTATTCTAGTGTTTCATCCTCCTCACTGTAAATTTTTTTCTTTATTTCTAGTCTAATTCTACCCTCTTTCATTTTAAAACTGTTACCTCTGTCAAAGAGCTACAGACCCTACTAAAAAAAAATCTGGCTTTCATAGCTTTTCAAATATTGTGGTGAGTGGTTTGGCATGAGGGCGTATTTTCTTAATTGCTCTCTGGCCCTCTATTCATTATGTTTACATTATAGCAAGATGCTGTATTTCAATACTTTATATTTCTTACTTTTAGGAGATTCAAAATATGCTTCCAGATGCAACTGTCCTTCTTTTTGTATAGTGATACCACTCCTAATTTAGTCCAATCACATTTTATTTTTTTACTGCCACATCATTCTCCTAAGGCAGTTTAATAGATCTACAGCATGCACATAAATATGCCTGAAAGCTGTGATGCTCTGCCACCCATCCCATCTATACTCCAGTTTCCTCCTTGAAGTTATATCTAGCCTTGCTTTTTTACCCTCTGAATATGTTCATTTATGCATTTAATCTATTGCTTTAGAAAGTTTAATTACTGGAGAAAGTTTTCATTTATTCCTGAAAACACCTTTTTAAACAAGCTATCATACTTATAGGACATTTTACATTTTAGAGGATTTTACAGATAGTAACTAATTAATCAAAGATGTCGCTGTAGAACAGAAAATAAAATTTAAGTATCTCAATTTTAAAAAGACAAAACTGAACAGAGAGATTTAGGTGAGTTGCTCAAGGCAATGTTGAAAATTAGTGGAAGATTCAGAATGATGACCCAATATTTCACAGGCAACACTTCTTTGTTCAAACATTTGAACTCTTCTTTTTGTAAAAATTCCTCACTGTGCTTTGATTCAACACACCTACAAGAACTTTCTTACAATTTATCACATGGCCCAAAAACATACACAATACTTTTCCTCCTTGTCAAATAATTTTAACATTGTCAATATACAGAAACCAAAGCTTTATGTCATTGGAAAAAAAAAGAATATTCACGTCTCCTCTTGAGAATCAGAAAATTTATGTGCAGGTGCAACAGACCTCATTTTATTGGATTAAAGACCTTTGGCACGTGTAATATGGGCTACATATATTTTCTCTTTTAGAATGAATATTTTTTGTGCACATAAATTTTGAAGGATGCAGACATTTAACTAATTTTTTCACAAAATAAACCTTCAGAAAAGTGTGATAAGAGTGATGCTCTTCAGAACACACATATGAGTTCATGATCTGCAAGGGTGGAAAATTTATCAGTATGTCCATAACATCATCACATATTTAAGGCAGTACGTCCCTTCTCTCAGGAACTGTAGCCATCTTGCTGTTCAGTTAGCTGAACAGTAACTCTTCCTGCCAATTAGTGAAGAATAAGAACATATGAATACCTTATCTAATCCAATATTCTCTCTCTAGCAATGGTCGGCTGAGAAACAGGAAAATGCATTAGAGTCTGTCTCCAGAAAGACTTCATTCTGTTAATATTTCATTGATCTTCGAGACTGAGGATTATAACTGCACTTAAAGCATATTTTTAGCATTAAATATAATAGTTCTATCTCCTCTTCTTATCAATAAACCCAAGCATTTCTTTCTCTAAGCCTAAGTTTACACTTAAAACTGTTCTCAGGGAAGACTGTGACCATCTTAAATCAAGGTTCTAAGGGGAGAAAAAAACCCATATCCTAAAAAAATTAAATCTCATTTGAACATGTTTAACTGAGTAAGGAAACACTTGGATCAAAGTATTTTCCTTTTGGTGCACATTGCTTACCTAATACTGAATTCAAATACTGAATTTAAATTGAAGTGCAGAAGTCTAACAGTAGACTGAATCTGAACAGGTGTCATGGACAGCTCCTTTCAGGGCAGAGCAGTGTTCCTGAAGGGTTCCACTGTAATAAACTTTAGCTCCTCTTTAGTTGATTTCCATACTAAAGAAAGGAGGACACAAAGTGGAACAATGCACTTCTTGTTCTGATGTGGTATTTGCAAAAGGCCAAACTTTTTATCCTTGTGCACAAGGCACAAAGCATTCACCCTCCCTGCCAGTAAAATCATAGGATTTATCATTCTGTGGCAAAGTTTTCCCCCAACAAAACAGGATGCATGTGGAAAATATAACATGTTTAAATCTATTTGTTTCAATAAATAACTTTCTGGTTTTGTTTTGTGAGAAGATCAGATCTTTGTTCTATGAGAAGACATAGAACAGATATGGTTTCTCTATAGTGTTTGAATTTGACTGTGGCTCATGGAAGAAATTTTCAGGCATATTAAAGACATAAATGTGGCTGGGAATATTCAGCACAGCTTTTGACACAGTATGCCACAACAATTGTATGATGACTTATGTTAATATAAGAAGACCACAAGTGGGGTGGAAAACTGACTGGCAAATTTTGCTCAATGTTTTGTGGTTAGAGGCAACTCAACATTGTGAGCCTTGCACCCCTGCAGGACCACATCAGGGTGCACACTGTGGTTTATGGAGACTGCCCACTCCACCCTCTAGACTACTGACCTTGCAATCTTATTTGCTGAATGTTTACAGTAGGCTTATTTAGAAAATTTGGACATACAGGGCATGAAGTGAGAATATAATTCCTCCTGCCCTCTGTATATTTCCTACTGTACCAGATATCTGTTTACTCTTCAAAACCTGATGAGAAATTAACCAAGAGTTAACATCTGGTAACAGTTACTGTATTTAGGTACTGAGGTGGGCAACAAGCAACAAATAAATTCTGTAGAAAAGCCATGAAACAACAAAGGGTGATTTAGTCTTCAAGTTGTCGTGGAAGCACAGTGTACTTTGGGGCACCCTAATCAGACCTGTGGAAAATAAAAAAGAGAGACCTCTGCATGGCTTTATATCTGTGAACAAAATCATTGTGTGATCTGATAACTCATAATCTCATTGTAGAGAGATGGCTTTGTTAATGAACACATTGTATTTTAGTCACATACTGAACTTTTTAGGCAATTAACCACTGGGGAAAAAAAGAAAAGAAAATTAAAAGCAATTGCCTTATTTTTATTTGAACGTGATTAACTGAAAAGATGATATAGTATACAGTATATTAACAAAAATATCCTATGAATATTTACCAGGCATACTTAATCAATGGAGAATACATGCAGTCAATGAATCAGTCGTTTTCTGAGACCTTAGGTACTCCTAGAATAATGTACTGAAACAGACTGAACTATTGAGATGTTCTCTTGGGTCAATTATCAATTTATCATAAAATGCTAGAGTCTTCATGTGCACAATAGACAGCAAACTTGAAACCAAATTTTTCAGTCTGTTGAGTATAAAAACAAATTTAAAAATATCCTGAACATGATAGCTTTATAGATACCATGGGCAATAAAGATTTTCTTACAACATGGAATCCAAAACACACACACACGCACACAGAGTCATAAAACAGAGCACCCTGAGTTGGAAGGGACCCTCAAGGATCAAGTTCAGCTCCTTGCCCAGCTCACGACCAACCCTAAAACTGAATCCTATGCTGATTCATGTACTAGACCATCACATGTTCCAAAAATATTGTATGATCTCCTAGATGTTTACCACTACTTAATTACCTATCTATGTCTACCAGAGGAAATGCTGGTAGATGTTATGTGACCTGCAAACTCAAAATCTTTCCTTCTGTTAAATTAATGATCCTCATCTTCCTACATGAACTCAGAAGTGTAAGCTGGTAAAGGTGCAACTGAGTACAGTTCAGTGAAAAGAGGGCTTTAAATATAAGATCAAAGAATTTGCCACTTCACAACAGGATGCTGAATAAAAAGATGAGGCCCTACAGAAGTTAGAGGAATCCTTAGATGTTCAAATATATTCTAGCTTTTAATAGCAGTTATAGGTAATCATGCTAGATGACATGATGGACATTCATATTGCAATTTGCTTAATCTTTGATTTTGCATTCAGCATCAGCTGGGCTTAAGTGGCTAGTAAAGTCATTGGACGTCCAGCCCTGACAACTTTGGATGAGCGATGGTTCTTTCATCCTAACAAATCTTTGACTCAACCCATCAAGACAGCTTCCACATGCCTTCCCACTGCTGAATCCTTTATTAACATATGAGAAGTTTTTGTCAGTTTTATCTTTTGTACCTTAGTTTCCTTGTGCTGTCAGCAATATCTATGCCTTTTATAACGCTGCTCTGTAATATGACCAATGGGTTAAAGACTAAATTTATTAAACTGAGAGATAAAGGGCTTGCCCCAGTGAGTACTTGCCGGGGGTAACAATGAAAATTCATGCCTTTCAGTCATCATGTTGATATATCCACATGCATGCTTTAAGCTTTTAATCATAAATACCCTTCAGTCCTGCTTTATGACAATGAATTTCAAAATTGTATGTTTTCCTCTAAGAGCTATAATTCTAAACTGGAGTGGAAGTAAAAAGCTGAGGAAGAAAGTGACAAAATAAAAAAAGAATTATCTTCTGATGAACTAAGAAGCAAAGACCTGCTTCTATTATCAGATAGTACCATCACAGATGCATAATAATTTCCATTGCCTTCAGCTTCAAGCTGAAGAATGCAATCAGTTCATACATGAGTTCAAAAGTGTACATTTTGCAAGATTGCACTAGTATTCTCCCATGCTGAGGTACACAACGAAACCTGCAGTCAATCACAAACCAACAACAACAAAAAAAATTAAATAAGAGCCTACTTAGAAACACATTAACATTTATACTACCTGTAGTCAGGTGCACTTTTTACAATTATAACAGATAATGAAATCAGTACAGTGTTAGCACCTGAATTCTGGCTTCCAGAAAGACCTTTCCTAATTCTCATTTGCCTCAGAATATTTTGTTTCTACAATATTACCAGTTACATGAGAAAATTGGATATGTTGGTAGAAATCCTTTGATAAAAGGGTATTTCCAGAAAAAAAAAAAAAAAATTAGGAGATAGCAAAATTCCCATGGGAACTTCAGAATTTGCTTTATGAATTCAGAAAGAGAATTAGATTTAATGAGACTTAGCTACTAAAAAGCCAGGTAGCAATAAAACTCCATTATCTTTGTTAAAGCTTTCTCAAGTCATAGAATCACTAAAAAACAGGGCTAAAAAGGAATTCAAGGGATCATCCAGGGAAAAGAGGCACAAGGCTAGATAAGTTATTGCTGTGTCTTTTGGATAAGCGCTTTTGAGCTTCCTGTGAAAGACATCTAATGATGGAAACAGAACAAATTTTTAAGGCAATTAATATTATTATTAAAATATTTTTCCTTATGTCGAGTCATGATTTTTCTCCCCATTCTTTGTCTTAGTCTCCATAAATTTAAAGCACGGTTTAGTACTTCCTTTATTTCAAAACCCTATTAGCATATATCTCAGTTGAATTTTTAGTAGATGGTACAAAAAATAGTTGGTTTTTTTTCTGTTTTATTTTTCATGTGTTTTCTAGATTTTTCTTTTTGCTTTTCTCTTCAGTTAGGTCAATTTACTGAAGTGCAGTGCTTGACATCAGCTCGTGCTCAGGCTGAAGCATTCTCAGTGCTTTAGTGGGGTAGAAGCAGTGAGTTTAAGCTTCCTGACTCTTGTTGTACATCAGAGCTATGCTGAAGTTTATAAATGTTAATAAAGAATTTACTGTCTGCTGTCATATGATGACTGCTTCCTTCTTACTGCCTTCAGATGTTCCTTGAAGAACTGCTGACTAACTAGCCATTCACCCTTCTCTATTTGCCCTTATTTTCTGACTGAAAATAGAATGTCGTATTTTCTCCTGCCATTATTTTTCCTCCAGGATATTTCTTCAGTTTTGAAAGGTAATTTTTGGTTATAGTTTTACCTTAAACATATCTAGAGTCCCTCTCAACTTTTTATATCTGCATAATCAGTAAGCAGGCTGACATTATTATCCAAATTATTAAGTCTGATGCTGAACACCACAACATTAGGGTAGACCCTTGAGAAACTCACTCAAAACTGATGTTAAGTCTCATATCGCCTGATTTATCCCATTTGTCCTACATGGTATCTGAGAAAGAGCATGACCCTGAAATCAGGCCTGCCTGCTCAGGATTATGCTCCTTCTGGAGCTGACTTTACAAATTTCTTTCACAGGACGGCGATGTGGATGGATGCACTCAACAGCTGTCTTCATTCTGCCACAGACCTCTCCTGTTTAATCAGCTCCATGTTTCCCACGGGTAATGAACATGAAGCACATGTATCTCCTTTAAAAAATGAATAGAATATCATCACTTTTTTTCACATGGCTGATTTTTCCACCAAGGTGCTGTGTGAAATCCCAGATGCTCCCTATGGACCTTTTTTTTCCCCAAAGTAATTTTTTTTTTTGTGACAACAAAAGATATATTTAGTCAGTATCTGCATATGATTTCTTTAAACAGAGGACACGAGTGTCTTTCAGATTAATCCCCTCAACAGTATAGCTTTTTTAAAAAGAACAAATCTGCCTAGACTTTACCTCTGAGCACTTTTCTGTTCCTCTAATCACCACTTCTGCCATGGTCTGGTGAAAGTAAGACAAAGTCAATTAGTTATTACTGTCATCATTGTAAAATGCACATACGGGATGACAGAAAAAAAAGTATGCTAAATTTAATTCTGGTGTAAACTTTTATTTTCAGGAGATGAAGACCTTCTTTGGACTGGTTTTTTTAATTTATTTTATTTTATATTCTAGCTATTTTGAAGATATTTTTCCTTCGGCAAAGATAGAAGTAGTTATGTCTGGTCAAAAGTGTTTCTAAACTTTAGGTTTGATATGTTTTATTTGGTTATTTATTCAGTATAAAGACCTGTTTACCCAGCAAAATGTCTAGGCTCTTTTATTGACTGGAATACTGGAAACATTAACTCCTGAGTGAATAGGGAAGAAGGCATTTATTAATAATCAAACAAACAAGGTATTTTTTCATGTATTTTCTTCATAAATGCAGATCGTCCTTTCTATGATGAAACAATTTTTAGCTTAATACAGTAAATTTCTCAAGGTCAAAAGGTTCAAAAACTTGATAAGCTCAATAAAGTTTTAAAAATTACTTTCAAAAACAAGCATAATAATAGTTTTTACTTAAGAATGAATTTGAATATTTAGCCATATAAGGAGTTTTCAAAATTGATTTTAGACAACGTACCAAACAGCAAAATAACTCTAGAACCTATTTCAAACTTGTAGATAGCAGCTTCCTCAGGAAATGTCCTTCATACCAATTCAGTTGTTAAGCCTTTGGTGAACTTATAGTGGTCATGAATGTGGTGAGCTTGTAATATAAATATTTAAAGCAGCAAGTTGAATAGATAAAACAGCATTAAAGTTAATTCTTGCAATCTATATGACACAAAATAAATATTTGGGAAAAGAGAAAAAAACTGTTGTCAGTATTATGGGGTGATATTCAAATCCAGGAGGCTAATGGATGTTACAGTGTCTATGTTTGAATTCCTTAACCCACAGATTCATATTATGAGAACAGACAAGAGACTGTGTTGTAATAGGTAATTTAGGCAACCCATTTTTAAATAATTCTTTGGATATCATGTAGCATAGTAATTCTCTTGAGTGGCCATTGATTATTACCGGTTTATTATCAAAAAATATGGTTTTGGTTTTTTTTTTTTTTTTTTGTTTGAATCTGATTGTCCTTGGGTGGAGCATTACTCTCAAGCATATAATCTCTTCTGTCCATGGGGAAGGTAACCAGCAGTGGATAAACTGAAACAGACTTTGATAATGCTGAAGCTGATGAGGTCCTATTTAAAGGGGCCTCAAAATTATAAGGAGATGTAATTAATTTCAGAGGCTTAGAAAGAAGACAGAAGGTGAGTGAGAGCTGGAGGAACAGTAATCAAAGTGAAGAGCAGGAAGAGGCAGAACATCTCCATGATGCATGGAAAAGGTGCTATAAGCTACCTCCCTGGTCTTCTAGGTGATCTTTCACATATGTTAAACAAACTGGAGGACCACTGGATAAATCAGGGCAAAAGAGAATAAAATAATGTGGCATCTGAACTAATCCAAGATTTTGTGATTTGACGTGTTTTTACATTGTATATTTCAAACTCTGTCAGTTTCCTGGGACTTAAGGTGTTATTGGGTACTCAGCCCAAGCAGTCCCTGACTAGATCAAATCACTAACACAGTGTAGCTAGAGAATCTCTAAATTGTGCCTCTACATGGGTGCAGCACTCTCAGCTAATACGGTTTTCCTCCATCTTTACACCTTAATATGTGGGGGATAGCTATAGGACAATTTATTTACATTAATATTTAAGTCTCCAGTAGCTGAGGAGATAACCTTCAATAGTCTGCTGTGCTATAGATGTTCAATAAGTGGCAAGTGAAAATACATTATTTTCAGAAACTCAGCAAGTGATTATTTTTTTTTTGAGAGAGTTTATGAAGATTTCAGCATTTTCAAGACTGGCAGGACAATTGGAGATTTTAAGTACTTTAAGCACCATTATACGTATTCCCTTGGAGTCAACATTTTTTAGCCCAGAAACAGGGGAAATGTGCTGAGTAAAGGCAAGATGGTATGTTCTCTTTGGATATTTTTGTGGAAGATACCTGCTTTTGCTCCTTTTAATCATAAAAAGGAAAAGTAAGGAGAATAAACTAAAACTCACAACTTAAGGAGAATTTCAAAGGCTGGGAATAGACATCATCATGAAACTTATCCACTATGCCAAAACTAGAAACTCCTTTGAAAGCCTGTTGTTGACCTAATTTCCCCCTTTGTTACTGTTAGCCGTACAGAGTAATTTTTGGCTCGCTCCAGTGGCTGTATCAAGTACACTGCTCCTTCATGTACCCAACTTAGCATCCAATTACAAAGTCAGAAGCACAAGCCTCAGTCACTGCAGATGGATTGCAGCCATGGAACCATTGCAGAATGGTTTCGGTTGGAAGGGACCTCTAAGATCATCTAGTTTCAACTCCCCTGTCTTGGGCAGAAAACTTTCATAATATTACCTTCTGGGACAGCTACAGATACTGAGTTTTATAACCCAGATTTTGCCATTTTGGAATAGTGATACCTGCTAGTAGCACTTTCAACCTCTCCAAAAGTATGTGTGGATTTTTTTCTTCTAAATAAATATGATCTTTTGCTAGAAAATAATAAAGAATGACACTGTCTTGCTGTATGGTGGCCCTGAGCAGTTTGGGCATTTTTTCATTTTGATCTTATTAAGATTTTTAAACTATTATTTTATGGAAAAAAAAAAAAAAACAAACAAACAAAAAAAAAAAAAAATAAAACCCAACCCAACCAAACCAGTAAATCAGCCCAAAAACTTTAGAATTATCAAAATATTCTTACAGAATAGACAAGATCAACATATATGGTGAGGTGTCTTACTTTGAATGACTGATAAAGACAAAAGTGTATTTGAATTTTGTCTGGTCAAGGGCTCTGAGGAAGTATTAGTAAGAAGGAATGTTTTAATTTTTTGTTTTGACACACTTCCAGTCCCTTACATTCATTTGACCAAAATCCTGGAAGGTATATTTTTGAATGGCACATATTTGTATATTTAAAACATTTGTAGAATGCCATTTGTTTTAGGCTGATGGGTCGAAGGGCAGGTATGCAGTTATTATTGTTGTGCACCTAAGGCATCATTTCAAGAAGGATTTCCTTTAGAGTTGGTAATGAAACCAACCTACTTTAAATACAAAAGGTGATTGTCCTCTTCCAAGTCTTCCAAGATAAGTTCTTAGCAAGTCAATAGAATATAGAGTTTTGTAGAAAATTGTTTCCTTTTTTACTTTACATTTTCTTCCTCCCTAGGGTTAAGAATCCTGATGATGGCAAGTGATGATATACTCAAGAACACTCTAAATAGCTTAAAATGTAATGTTTAAAAAAAAGTAGATTAGGCTCTCCCTGCCTTTTTGAAAAAAATTATGAACACTTTGGGGGATGAGGGGGTGGGAATGTGGTTGTTATTGTTGTTTATCTATTTCTTTGAAGAAGAAGTGCAGCTTTTACCATAAAAAATGATAATTCCAACTTTCATTAAAGTGTCATCATTTTTTGTTCTCTTTTAAAGAGGTATTGGTAAATCAGCTGCTTTACTGCCTATTAAGACTAGTGATCTTTATGGCAACTTTGTATTAAACAATTCAGAAGTTTAGACAAGATAACCACCGAAAATTAATCATCCACAGAGTGCTGAACTGAACAGCCCTGTGAATCTCTAAAGAAGATCACCAGTCTATTAGACTTACATACTGTAATTACATTATATTTAACTATATAATTTACAAGCTTTAAGTTAGATCAACCATCTATTAGGCTTTATAAAAATGAAAATATATTTATCAGATTAAAAAGTAATAAAAAAGAAATTAACCATATTTGGAATTTACCTCCCTACTAAACAGAGCAATTAGGATTTTAGACTTTTAAGAACAATGGGTTTAGCTGGTATCATCTCTTTGGATTTTTACAGTACGTTGGATAGAGACGTCCTATTTTGATTCTTACAAAGTCTGATATAATTCACTGTGATGTTAAATCCTGTCTAACTTTGGTTGACTTCCTCCTATTTTGCCACATAAAAGTGGCAGATAAACAAAATCCAGTAATCTTTTTACACAAAATCATAATAAGAATTCCACCACATACCTTATACCATCAGGTGGATAAGTCCACAGATAAAAGTTGTCAATCCAATTTCTGATTCTTAGGAAAAAAAAATTGGTCTAGTTAAAATCCAAACCTTTTGGTAGATTTTAGCTTTATCTTTTGAAATAAAAAGTTGAGATACCAAATACTCAAATAAAAAAGCAGATCTAAAGTAAATACAAAGCAGGAACTTTCCCTCTCAAAAAATTAGACTATTTTTTTCTGCATAATTTTATTTCAATTTCTCTGTTACTATTTTTTAAAAATCATCTTGTATCTTGGTACTTACTACTTCCAGGTGAATTACTGGGTTTATGCTTGGATTTGTGGAATTTTCAAGCCTCTAGTTATTGGACTGGGAATTTTTATCTTTTACACAAAGACAAGAGAACTCCATTTGGTCATGCCTATGAACTTGCAGTCTATTGAGAAGAGCTTCTTTTTAAAGCTCTGCCACCCAAAATGGAAAGAACAGGAGAAAATGAAGCTCTCTGAATACAATGTCTATGACAGAGCCAATAAACCTCAAACTATGACAGCACACCTGACAAAGGGCATTCCCTGTGCCCCATTGAATCTTGAGGAGACTCTATCAACACTAATATCAAGAAAAAAATCCCTAAACATTAAACATCTAATATTTGACAGCTGTACAAAACTAAACCTTTCTAAGCCAGAAAACTCACCCCTTAAAAACAAAAATGAGTAAAACGGGAGTGTAATCTTACTAATAGCCCCTCATCATAACAACCATATTGGTTAATGTTGTTTCTGGCTTGTTTCCCCTCTTACTTAACAGGATAGCCACTCAAGCAACATTCTTGCCTTAATGCAACAAGTGATTGGTGATAGGAGTATGCATGGAAATTTTTATTTCTTATAGAATTTATCTGAAAACAGTGCTGACAGGATAGTCTCTCAAATACTTGAAACAGCCCCTGGGTAAACAACTTTGCTGTCTAAAAGATCACACATGCGTGTATTTCATGGGTTGGAAGTTGCGCGCTTAATCTTGAGAGCTCATGTTGTTTTCACCTAAATTTGTCATGTGAATTTGAAATGTAGCAATCTGTGTCACCTTGGGATGTTTATATTAGGATGTTTTATTGAAACCCTAGTCTGACAGGGAAGAGATGAAGTATTATCTTAGATTTGTAGATTTTCAAGCCAGGAAGAATTCTACAATCAGCTAAAATGTCTTCCTGTGTGTAACAGAGGACCTGCATAACATGAGGAGCTATAATTTGGGCAGGCTGCCTAATCTGGTATTGGTTTAAACTTGGCAGTGATATGACCCTCAGACAGCCAGACATTTTTCTGGAAATGCTATAAATACATACTGTTCAGAATTGAGACTGACAACATTCAATCACTTTTATGGCTGATAGTGAAATAAGGTTGCTGTCTTCTCAATGATAATGTAATACTTGAATGACCTAATAATTTTAATATGTTGGAATAGGTCTGATATATAGGGTACTTTGAGAATTTGATATTAACCACTATTATTTTGATTTTTAAGACATGCTTTATGATTTTTCTATTAATAGAGATTAGTTAAAATAATTGGAGTGATAAATTTATGTTTCCTACAAATTTCTGTGTAGAATCAGGTTTGGAAGCTGGCAGATTCCTGAAGCAGAACACTGAGATAGGAGAGCACTCTATGACTCAGTTGGGTCATATGAAATTGTCCTAATAGGTATTTCCAGTAATATCTATGATGACATTTTAAGGATAAATGTTTTGTATTGATTACTTTTCCAAATAACAAATAGAAACCACAGACTACTCTGCTTATTTGTGTCACCATTGAGTTAGAAACAGCAAAGTACAGCAACAATATGACTCCAAGCACTCAGAAGACATGAAGCATAGATTTATTGAAAATCTCACA
Source organism: Bombycilla garrulus (assembly GCA_013400315.1). Taxonomy (NCBI): domain Eukaryota; kingdom Metazoa; phylum Chordata; class Aves; order Passeriformes; family Bombycillidae; genus Bombycilla; species Bombycilla garrulus. The sequence goes on from VXBU01006137.1 coordinate 587,571, forward strand.
CTTTCATAGACAAGATCGTGCACTCAGAACAGTATTGGTTCTCAAACAACACCCCTCACACCATTGGTGCAAGGACAATATCTTCTTGAAAACATCTTAGTGTAAACATCACGTATATCACGTTTAACATGTTCAAAAAAACCAGGTGCAGAGATTGTTTTAATTCTTTCTCTGAGCTTTCTCACAACTTCCCCAGGACATAGCCTATGAAAGTTGTGAGCTTCTCTCTGTGACCAGGCTGTCAGCAACCACATATTTATTCTCAGTTTCAGGTTTTCACAATGGGACGTTTAAGCATTGTATTTTTATCACTCTACACTATGATTATGTGTTTAAAAGTTATTTTAATTTTCACTTGTTTTTCCTGTCTGTTTAATGTCTCACATCCCCAGTTAGAATTGGTCATGCTCCTTATTAAGACTGCATTCTTGATTAGTTCCTTAACACCACAAAGCTGCTTGTTCCCTCCCACAGAGTGAAATGGAGGGGAAGATTGGAATAAAATTAAAACTCATGGGTTGAAATCTGTACTGAATAGGGCAGAGCAGACCCCCTGCAATTCCGGAGGAAGTGGTCAGTGGTCTGCTGAGCTCATTATGGGGCCAGTTGTGTTTAATGTCTTTATTAGAGATCTGGATGAGGAGATTGAGGGCACTTGCAGGCAGTTCACAGATGACACCAAGTTGGGCTGGAGTGTTGATCAGCTGGAGAGTGGGAAGGCTCTGCAGAAGGATCTGGACAGGCTGGATCCATGGGCCGAGGTCAACTGCTTGAGGTTAAACAAGGCCAAGTGCTGGGTCCTGCACTTGGGTAGCAACAACCCCTGCAGTGCCACAGGCTGGGGGCAGAGTGGCTGGAAAGCTGGCCAGTGAAAAAGGAGCTGGAGGTGCTGGTGACACCAGATAAATATGAGCCAGGTGTGCCCAGGTAGCCAAGGTGACCAGTGGCACCCAGGCTGTATCAAAACCAGTGTGACCAGCAGGAGCAGAGAAGTGGCCCCGGGCTGGTGAGGCCACACCTTAAGTGCTGTCCCCAACTCTGGCCCCTCACAATGACAAAAACATTGAGCTGATGGAGTGAATCCGGTGAAGGGTCTTACAATGAGCAGCTGAGGGAGGTGGGGGTGTTCAGCCTGGAGAAAAGGAGGCTCCACGGAAGATGCTGCTCCCTACAACTACTTGAAAGGAGGTTTTAGCAAGATGGGTGTTGGTCTTTCCTTGCAGGTAACTAGTGACAGGACAAGAGGAAGTGCTTTTAAGATGGGCGAGAGGAGGTTTAGATTGGATTTCAGAAAAAAATTCCTTACCTATGAGTGACTGTCAAACACCGGAACACATGGCCCTGGGAAGTTGTGTCAAAATCCCCAGAGATCTTTAAAACATATGCACTTAAGAACATGGTTTAGGGGTATATTTGGTAGTGTTAGTTTGATGAATGGACTCGGTAGTTTTAAAGATCTTTTCCTTTCCAACTTCAATGATTCTATAATTTTATAACTTATTTCAAATAGATGACTAATTATTTTACTCTGCAATGTAGTAAATTATTTTGCAGGTAATTTAAACCTATTTTTTTGTTTTTCATTGCTCTTATGTTTATTTTTTCTCCTCTGTAGTTGCTTTTACTTCTTTCTTACTGATACCAATTGTGAATCAGATGTGGTTTATTGCCATTTTTTTTTCAAGCCTTTTCTGTCTTCTTAGTGATTCTGTGCTATATATTATGATGAGATTACTATGATAATGTTTTAGTACTTACACTTTATCTTTGTCCTTCTATTTGTTCCCTGTTTGCATATATTTTGCCTTTCTGTGTATCTTCTCTGTATGGTCTTCAAATATTATTCCACAAAACAGTTATTTGGCATTATTAAAGATGAATTTTTCCAGTTATATTTGTATTATGACCATCATATATCAAACATACCAAGATAATATAATTATTGCAGTTATTGGATTTTTGTATGTTTAAACATCATGGTTAGAATTAGCACCTCACTGAATTCAGAGATTTCCTTTTAGAGACTTCATGATACTGTTTTGTCTTAGCTTTTAATGTTCCATTCCAACTCATCTTCTTGTTTTATATTTGCTTTTGATGGGTCAATCCACAAAGACCAAAAATGCTCATTAACATACTTTATAGCTTTCCCACACAGTTTGAGATCTGGTCTTTTATCTCTTTTAGCAAGATTTTGGTAGTTTGCATATTACTTGCAGATTCTGAATCTACTTACCACACACTTTCTGTTCACTGCTCATTATCCCAATAGGTCTATAAAGATAACAATAGCAAATGTGGCAAGAAAAATAAAAGCTCATTATATTCACAGATTGCTAATACTCAGAAAACTGTAGTAAAGCTATGTTAGATCCTGCAAATCCTTTTTATTTTCTTCTTCCCTTAACAGCTCAGTCACTGAAGAGAACACCCATGACTGCAGTGTAGACATCTATGTTTCAGCCAGCCAGGCCAAACTAATTTTATAATCAACACAGAGAAATGGGACTTTCTGGATATAATTTGTCATGACCTAGTTTAGATATATGAAGGAGGAGGATACAAATTACGATCTAGCAGTGCCCATTTCTCTCAGATTACAAGGACAGTGTTCAGAACTAATTGAGTGTATGGAGATTTGCACTGGGAATATAACACTAAGGTGAGATGAATCCCACTTCCAGTAGTAAATGGCAAAACCCCAGCTTAGGAACATATGCATATTCAAGACATTTGAGAGAAATATCTTGGTTATGCAGAACATCATACTTTGACAAATAATAATTTTCAAGAATAAAGAAGTGTTTCTCTTGCTTTTTGTAACCTTCATGAGCTTTTGTTCTAGTTAGGTGCATGCTTTTACCTCACAAGTTTTGCAAGTAAAATGTAGAAATCAGGGAGAAAAAAAAATTGAAATTTAGGAAAAAATATTTGTACTTTAACATTGTTTTTCACATATATTGTGCTAGTGTATATGTTATACGTTTATTCTGCAATACGGGAGACAGCCGTATGCATCACATATTTTCATTTGTTTCTTGTAAACTAGAACATTGGGCTCATTTTGTAAATAGAATATATTTCATATGCTTCAGGACTTATTAATTTTAATGCTAGAAGGGATAATTCTGATCATTTAGCCTGACCTACTGCTTAATCCATGCGGAGAATTCCTCTGAGTTTCAATCATTTTTTAAATAAACAAATGATGATACCCAGAAAAAAAGTCTGATGAGGAGCTGACTAGTAGATACATAAATTTTGTAGATCTTTACGCTAATGCAGGTATCCCAAAACAAAACATAGCAACTACATACAGTTGGATTGCTCACTTGTGTTAACTCCTTAAACAGCCTTTCCCTCACCCTGGGGAGAAAAATCTCAGTCTGTTTACAGCTCGCTCTGCTACAAAAGCATTTTCCAATCACACGGGTGAGATCATGCTACAGCTTTTCCCTCCAACCCTTCACCAACTCCCCCTTCTCAGATACATTAAAACCGAGGTACTGGTATTTGCTTCCAAGATGCTTGTATTTTCAGTCTATCTATCACTTCTGTCAAACAATGCCCAAACTTCAAGTCCTTAGACTGGTTCTAGCCTGTTTGAAAAACCTCCAGAGTGCAAGAACTAAGAGCCTGCCTAAAAATTTTCTTCATCCTTTCATATCTTCATATCAGAAAATGGATATTTATTTCCTGTAATTTAAGCCAAACATTTGTCTTTTCTACCATTTTTTATAGAGTGGAAAGGAAAGATTGCTCTACATTTCTGGATATTTAGGGACTATTACTTTTTAACTTAAACAGTTGCTTCTTCAAAGACAGCACCTGGGCCATGTATTATACACCAAACTCTAGACTTCCTTCAAACACTAAAATGCTTTCCTTCTTACTGCCTTTTAAGGCTGGAAGAACTCCACAAACAACTTGTCTCATTAAGACCTTCTTTCAGCCTGGCCATCAAAATAGCTACCAAAAAAAAAAAAATTTGGCTACTACAACCCTTTCAGATGCTGTACATCAGAGTAAACAACTTTTTTTTCCACTCATCTTGTTACCTACAAATACATTTATCTTTCCTTCATTGTTTCACATGTGGAAAAGGAGTTCTCTTTGGCAAGGATCATCTGTTTAGTTAGGGTGTACCAAACTTTACAAAGGAGATACTTTTTAGTGACTGAAGGCCTGAAGCAGGATCATTGTGTAATTCTTACAATTTTTACGACTTTCTTCTTTATGACTTGTGTTTCTCTATGAGGCAAAAAATCTAAAATATAATTAGTAATATCTATATCTAAGAGGAAGTTTGATTAAGTTATTAAGATACTTCTAATGGAATGACATTAGTGCTACAAGCAAATTAACTGGTAGATTTATAAATGGGCATATATGTATATAATCTATGTATTTTTGAACAAGAGTCTGAATTTTTTCAGCATGTGTTAAGTTTTGGTCCATTAACAGCTCTGCTAGTATAAATAAATGGTAATGATAATAAATTACTTTTTGCTGTCTGTCTTGAACTATTGCACAATAAGAATACGAAAAATAGTTTGCTGTGAATTTGGACTTATGTACTAACAAATGTATTAAAAAAGAGGATTTTTGATATTCTTAAAGATGTAATAAAGATTTTCCCTGTCACCTGAAAGCAACTCATACTATAACCTGACTCATTTAGTTTACAAATAGGAAAATAATCCTGACTACTAGTTTGTCATGCAAAAATAAATTAATTTAAACTGCTTTAAAAAAAATATGAGAAGGAATTGTCAGCATTTTGTGAAATGTGAATGCTTCCTTGGAATAATAGGCATGTCAAACTGCTATTTCCAGTAAAAGAAGTCATAGATAAAAGCCATTGTGTAATATGTCACTGATAGTTTTGGCACACTGTAATGGAGCCCAGATTCATTTATGGTGGTGTGTGTATGCGTGTGTGTTTATATGTATACATATGAGTGCAAATGTACATGTAAATATAGGTATGTAATAAATAATACATATACATTAGAAACCAAGGGCTTGATTCTGAATTTAATTACCTGCTTTCTATGCTATCACCTTGAATTTTCACTGCCTGAAAGAAAAACTGACTCTCAAGGTATTGCTAAGAGTGTTTGGAGTAATTGCATGTATGAATCATGGGATGGGAAGACTTTGCCACAGCTTTTACCTACACACACTATTAGGTTTTGTTCCCTGCGTTTTGGTTGTCTATCCAGGTTGTCCAGACTTTTGATTTCTCAACTATGTGTATTCTTTAAGACTATTTGACAAATTCTGCAAAACCTCTTGATCTGAAAAAAAATTGCCACAGGTGTTTTTTATAAATATCCTGTCTATGAAATATGATTTTAATTACATTGGTTTGGGTTTTATTGACAAATCATCTGATTTTTATTTTTGTTTTCTGATTTCTGACTGTATGTTTAGTTTTTGATTAAAAACCCGGAAATAGTTTTAATCCAATATTTTTCTTTGCAAGCTCTTTCCATCAACATTACTTCTGGTAGGTACCTTTACCAAATTCTTCTACCTTTACCAACTTTGGATAGGTCTTTGTACTACACCAGCTTTATTCACTGCTGTGTGGATGCATGTGGAATGAGAAGTTTACCAGAATAACCGAGTGGATTCCAGCTCTTAACAGGTGAAACCTGTAATCCCGACATTTTCCGGTCTGAATAGAAAACCTGGGAGCTCAGTGCTGTGAGGTCATATAAAAAGAGAGCTGGAAAGAGCGGATGTGTATTATGAGGTCGTCAGTACCCAAGGGATGCTGATTGTGGATTCTGTAGCAGGATGCTGAGGATGCATCACTTGAAAGATCTATTATTCAAAATAGGTAACATGGAAACTCCCTTAATATTTAAAACAATACTTTTCTGTTGGATGCATATATTCATATACACTTGCATAACCACAGACACATGCAAACTTGGAAGAATTGTTATGATAAAATTTTTTTTTCCTACTCATTCTGCTTATAAAGGGTCCCTAGTCATTGAAATGAGATTTAGGGTTCAGATCAGAGTCATGATAGCTTTATTTTATCTTTACTGATTTATAATAGAAAGGAAGAAGGGACAAATATCGTAACATGTAAAAATGTTTCTGGACTCAGTAGTAACTCTGTTGATTTAATTAATCTCATTGAGGTACTACTATAATGGCACAGAAAGTGGTGGAAAGTTCAGAGACATTAATCTTCTTATCTGTGCACTGGAAATCACTCTGAAAAAAATGCATGAAGGAGGACTGATGAATGTTGCTTCATTAGAAGAATTTTAAAATGCAATTTGTCTTCATGAAAACGAGGGATTACGCATTTCCAGCTTTCCTCTCTACCTTTTAGAAATATTTTTTAAGCAATAACCTTTGATGCAGAATAGTCTGTATGGTAGGACAGTAATTATTATAGAAGAGAGGTATGTCCTGGTCAATCTGTTTGTGAATCACAGCAGTGGAAAATCTTGGACCTGCAGATTCAAATTTCCTAAATATGATTATATGATATCAGAAACAAAAATGCCTTTTAACTAACTTGGCTCTATGTTCAGTAGATTACACAGAAAATTTTCATAGTGCTTAAGGCAAATGGTGCAGGTGATGAGCTAAAACTTGATTAATCCTTGAAATTTGCAGGAATTAAAGAGACTTTTTCCTAATAGAATAGCGGCTGTTAGAATAACTTTGTAATAGAATAATGGACACTCTTGCTGCTACCTAGTTAATTCCAGGCTTCCTAAAAGCTTTATCATAGGACTGTGCAAAATGTGGAAGTAAAAAAATAAATTTAAAAGGTGCAAGTAGGACATCTGGAAACAGAGATCGAAACCTGTCTGGGCAAACGCATCTTGCTGGGATAATGAGATATCAAAAAATTGCATTGGCTGATTGTTCATTTTGTGCCTTAGCATGTATAACCCTTGGACATATAAGGATCTGAAACCAAAGCCACTGAAGCCAATTGGCAGATTCTCATTAATGAAAATATGTAATAGACTAGAACTTGTATCAGAGTTTAAGAGGAGGAGTGGTGGATTTGGCCGTGCTGGGTTAATGGTTGGATTCAGTGATCTTAGAGGTCTTTTCTAACCAAAGTGATATTAAGATTCTAAGAGCATGCCCTTGTCTGGCATGATAAAAGTTCCCTGTTTTCCACCTTACCTGCACTTGCTAGGATTGTCAGCCTTCTGCTCAGAGGTACCACTTCCCCATTAATCTGCCCAATTCCACTTACAGTGCTCTCTAATGGAGGTGCAGCGGAAGAAAAGGCTAAGAGAGGGGACACTAATCCAATTCCTCTACTGGAGTGGGATTTTATGTCCCTCTTCTCCTGTGTATTCTTGTTTTTTTTCTTGTGTTTTTTCTATCTTTTGTATGCTTTCTTTCAGTGTACCAATTCACAAAAAAGCAAAGCAAAGCAAAACAAAACAAAACAACAAAAGGCAAATTTTAATCTTCTGGTAAAATTCATGGTTCTTCTGCATAACAGAAAAGTTTATTCTTAAATAAACACACCTGCTCTGCTTGTATCTTCTCTACTCATGGTGCCTTTTCAGCATATTCTGCTTAACAATTCTCGTCACAGGCTGAAGACTTCTCTTCTAAAGGCCAGAGTGCCAGTCCTGCTTCCCAGCCTCCCACCTCCCTTTTGATTTCAAATTAGTTTGACGCTCTTGTCCATGACCACTGTCATCATGGTTGTCCCCATGTATGCGAACAGTGGGTCAGGTTCAGCACTATCCCTGACTGGACACTCAAGCATCCATGTAAGGAAACTGTCACTGGCATGATTTAGGAGCCTCATAAGCCATCTACCCAGTTACAGGTTGTCTCCCCACAGATGTTCAGATGGTTCAAATTCCCTTGTAATGTGAAAGCCCGAGAGTGGAAGACTGCTGTTAGTTGTTAAAGTCCCCTATGTCCTCCTTGTGAGGCCATTTATGATACGTCACCATCTCAATGTTCTTTTATGACATTTCACTGTTCTTCAGTTCTGGAAATCTGGTCTCTAAGGGTCTAAAATTTAAAAAGGTAGGCTGCATTCTTCAGATTATTTCAGTGGGCTTTGAGTCAGGCTGTTCCAGACATCATTAACTATACTGGAGAAATGAACCTGCCGCACATATTTTAATATGACTGCATCACTTATCTTACTTTCACTAAATTCTTCCTCTACATCTCACTCCTAGTACTCCCCAATGTTTAAGCCTAGGCAGTGTTGGAAAGTAGGTGGGAACACACTGCAAAAATGAATTCAAACTTTTAAAAAGGGGAAATGAAGTGTAGTATTGAATAGACAAAAATTATTCCAAGACTAGGCAGAAAGAATCTGAAAACAAGACGTAAGCAGCCATGCATAAAATGTCTGAAACCACAGAGGAAATAGCCGACAAGATGAGTGGTAAAAAGGTGAGCAATGTATCAAAGTGAAAAAAAATAGAAATCCCTCTAGAGAAGACAAGATAGATGAAGGAAGAAAGTTACTGTATTTGTGAGAGTGTGTTTAATATACTCAGCTATGTTAGACCTTTGAGGAAAAGATATAGGATGCTATCAGAAAATTCACTCTTATTATGGGTTAATGCTTCTATCAGACAAAGGACACAGTGAAATTACAGGTGTATCTTCTCCCTTTCCACATATTCCATAAAGTCTCCCTACGATAAAGTTTAGCTGAATTGCTCAGGCCTGGAATCATCCCGCAAGCTCAAGAAAATGTATCATGTACAGGAACTATCAGTCCACCTATGGAATACTATAAAAACACACTGGAGATGGTGGGGACCATCTCTGTGTCTGTTTGCAAGGAGAGAGGCAGTAGACAGATCAGGATAGTAAGACTTAGTAAAACCAGGAAGTCAGGTGAAGGACATATCTCTTTTCTTCTTTGCCCCATATCATGCATTTTTATCTAAAATCATCTAATGCGTATTTTCTAAAGCCCAAGATGTTTTTAGTACAGTTATGATCAATATTATATAATGTCTTTCACTAGTGCAGTCATCTTGCTGTGTGGATTTGAGCTTCAGAAACTGCAAGGATTATGGCAGGAGCCCAAAGACTGTGTCAGCACTATGATTACATCACACTGTGCATATATAATTTGCTTTGATTAGGGGCTGTTTCAAAGCTCCCATGGTTTGACTCTTTGTAATGCCGCATCTCTGAAACGAGTCAACATTTGTGGGAATTGTGACTTCTTGGTAGTTATAAAATTAAATTCGGAGCCACATTCATTACAGACTTCTTTTTCTTGTAATTTGGTATGACTGATTTAGAAGTAAAGCAGGGTAGGAAACAGCTTGCTTTAATCCTAGCTACTTTGAAGGCTTCCGTTTCTAAGTTCCTCAGGAAAAATTCAATGGAGATATTCCACTCTTAATATAGGCTGCTAAATGTATTGGGTCTGGCTGTAATGGAGTTAATTTTCCCCATGGCAGCCCTCATAGTGCTGTGGTTCATATTGGTAGCTAGAAAGGTTTTGACAACACACAGTGCTCTGACTACTGCTGAGGAGCCCTGACATAGCATTGAGGCACAGCATCAAGGCTGTCCCCCCTCACCAGTGGGTTGGTGGTGGGCAAGATATTGGAAGGGTACACAGGCAGGACAGCTGACCCAAACTGACCAAAGGGATATTCTATACCATAGGATGTCTTCTCAATGTCAAATCTAAGAGAAAAGGAGGAGGGAGGACATTTGCCAGTACAAAGTTTTCCTTCTAGAGCAACTGCTATATACACTGAATCTCAGCTGCCTAAGAAATGGTTAGGCATCACCTGCTGATGGGAGATAGAGAACAAATCTTTTGCTTTCCTTTGCTTTTACATTGTGCCTTTGTTTATGCATTATTAAGCTGAATTTATCTTGTCCTACAGGTTTTTTTTCCTTCTTATTTTCTCCTCCACCTTGTTATGATAAGGAGAGAGTGATAGAGCACCTTGGTGGGCACCTGGCATCCAACGAAGGCAAATCCACTACACTAGTATGTTACCCTCTAGAAACTATGATTCTTCTCTGCTTTAAATATGGGTCTAGATGATTAGGTCCAAACACAAGGATCTCACAGTAAAGACACTGTGAATCCTTGGTGCAGAATTTTGTCAGACTCTGAAGTATCTACATTTGAGTGTCCATCACAATTCAGCATCAAAAAGTACTAGAAGTTTGAACTCTAGTAAATTACAGAACTATAGAGTACCCTGAGTTTGGAAGAGACCCACAAGGATCATCAAGTCCAGCTTGTGGCCCTGCACAAGTCACCCTCAAGAATCACATCCTGTCCTCACATGTGACTTCACACCATGAAATCAGTAAAGCTGGAAGTGAGATTTGTCTTAAACCAAGGAGATAAGTAAGAGGTAATTTATTGGTTAAGATGCCCCAAGGTCACTGAGCTGGCAGCTCTGACACATGAGTTACAAAACTGCCCCAACATCCTGTTTTGACAACTAGAGGCCATATAATACATTCCATGATGGTGTATAAAAGTGGACACTTAGGTTCAAGAAGCATCCCCCTAGAAATCTATACACAGACATTTTAAAGTAAGCGTTTTAATCTCTGAGTAAATCCCCCCTCCCTTAAACTAAGGAGATAAATCTTGCTTTAAACCACCAAAATTAAATTTAAGAACACAACCTTGAGTCTAAACTCTGGCATATATTTTGCTTACATAGCAGCATATTCCCCATAATTTTAGCTTATGATATAAACTGAAAGCTAAAATAACACCTGTATACTTCAAATTAAATTTATATGTAAATTGGGTAGCTAAATCTAAAGGGATGATGTCAAAAACCTCCTCAAACTCCTTAGACTCCTGAAATATGAGTCCCTCTTAAATATACATACACCCCTAAAATATACTGCTAATGACCATCATGCTCTGAGACACAACTGTGCTGATATCACAAGACAAAGGAGCAGATGAAGCTTCATTTGAAATTAAAATGACAGTGGTGTGCTCCCAGACTTCAGTGCGTCAACCTACCTCTACAAAGCACATTGTCATCAAAACATTCTCTTAAGGAAACATTGCCAGAAGGATGGTGAACAAGCTGGAAATCCATCTGCCTAAAAAAGCTTTGGGATTTTGTCAATGGGTTTTTCTTATTCTGCTGCAGATTGGCCACAGGCACTCCATGATCTACATATTGTTTACCTTCTGTCCATATGTCTGCCCTGTGGACAGCCTGAAGATTGACTGTAGAGAACTTTTCAAAATAATTCTGCCAGCGTGCTAGTGAGCAGTGGGCTCTACAGCATGTGTGGCCCTGTGCTCTGGATCTGGCTTCAGGCTTGCTTCAGGCGTGCTCCATAGAGACATGAATCTACTCGTGAAAGGTAGCCCCAGGACACTGGTAAGTGGCAGCATAGGCAAATTGGTTATCTTGTGTCATTTAGGATGCCCTGGAGGATCCCAGGCACCCACACGTCTGGAATTTACAGTACAAGTTTGTATCCTTCTTGACCAACCTCTGGGGGACAGCTGGAAAATTTAATCACACTTGAGTAAAACATTAGACACCTCTCCTCAGGTGGCCACAGTTCTAAGAAGAGGTGGCATGTATAAAATTAACAAATATATTTGAAGCCATTATAGGAAGATGTCAACAACATGCTGTGACCCAAATCCTCTGTCTCTCTTGCCTCATACTTAAAGGCGGATCTTAGTTTATTTTGCTGTCACCCCTGAGAGAACGCAACAAAGTCTACTAAGCTTTTTGGGGAGAGAGCGATAAAATAAAACAGAAACTTTAAAGCTGATGTCACCACTGGCCTTAAATATGCCATGAAACTCCTACACTTGGGTACTTATAAGGCAAAATGAGAAAGGTGGGCAGATCCCAGTATATTTGAAATGTGTAGATAGAGCTACAATTTAACATAGAAAATATAAGAACATTGGAATAATTTAATTGAAAAGTAATGTAGCTATCATAAACTAAGAAATAGCACAGCTGGAGGATTTTAAAAGTGATTTGGAAGCAAAATCCTCTCATTGAATTAGAGAATAAAAATTCAGTTAGGGACCTTGTAGAACAGCAAAGCTGGTAGAGCTTCTATAGCTAAGGGCCTGTCAGCATTTCTATTACAAACCAGTACTTTCTGGGGATTATACTTCATCCAGAAGAGTTTGATGTGGAATGAACTTGGGATAAAATGTCTCAGCATTTGAGTAATGTAATGGTAACTCTATTATAAAAAAAAAAAAAAATCTGTATTCACTTTGTAACTATTGAATCTACCGCATTGCTACACTTCACACTTTGATTTAAAGATACCTGAGCTAATGCTGACCTAAGGAAATATGTCCACATAATATAGTTGAGGCAAAGATTTTAAGACAGAATATCTCTATTGGTATGATGTTATGCACAAGTTACTCAGCCAAAATTTTCAGCCTGGTTCATTTCCTCAGGTGAGTTTTATTTTTCACCAGAGATATTTCCATTCTGTTCAACATGCTCTTAACTGAACTCTGCAGCTCATCTGTTATGCTCCTCTATGTGATCAGATAAATGGGATAAAAAGAAGGTTACCAGTTAAACAGCTAAAGGTTAACAATCAAAAAACAATTCCTGGTCTGTTACAGATCTCTCTAGGGAATTAAAATGGAAAAATTAAGAGAAAACTACCACAGTGGGTAATTCCAGTCCCATATTAATATTATTTAGTTTTAGAATGAATTAAGAGATGTAAATCCTGTTCTCTTCAGATTTATAAGGTCATAGAAACATAAAATAGTTTGGATTGGCAGGGGACCTTGAAGACCATCGCACAGTTTCCAGTAAATTTTTCTTATCCTAACCTGCAAACTTTGCCTTTTGTGCCTTCATTTCTTTTCTCCAGCCTGCCGCAGGGTGAGGGGAAGAAGGGAGGGTGGAGTGAGCAGTGTGTAGTTTTAGGAGGAGCACAACATTGGAGAATACCATTCCTAAACCACAATAGGTCTGAACTTATATTCTAATTGTCAGTGGCTCCTCATTTCACATGACCAAGCAAATAGCTTGGTTGGATGGGGAACAAGCTTTCAGTCTCTCTGGATTTGGGACAGTTCTGTCATGGAGCTTCAGCACTGGGGAGGCAGGCTTGCAGAAAATGACAAAACTATACAAAGCTTTAAAAAGTATTTGAGTACTGGAATATTTGTCTTGAAAAATAGAGATAGGATGTGGGAGCAGAGGAGGAGCAAAAGATTCTAAGAGCTTAAGGTCACCTCTTTCATGGTCCCTTTGTATTATCAAGGTTTAAACTTTAAAATTTTGGGAGCTATTTGGAAATTTACTGAGGATGAAAGGTAAAATGAGGAAAAGAAGGATGGACTAAAAAGGGAAGGAAGACTTAGGAGAAAGCAAATAATTTCTACTGATGAGGAAAGTAGTGGCATGGAAAGATGAATGATAACTTAAGCACATTCCTCTTTCGGGAACAAAGTACTTTGCTGTGGATTCATGACACAGTGGTCAGAAAGAAAAAAGTTAATTTTTAAAAAAAATTTTTCTTACTGGTATGCTACAGACTAACTCAGAAGTAAAATTCTTTAGCTATGAATTCAGTTTATTTACCAGAGATGGAATACCAAATATGGTCTTATAGTAACTTATTCATTCTCTTCTGCTTTGTCCGTATGAATTTTTCATATCTTTTCCAGCAGGTATTCTCACCTCCTGAACATATGTGAAATATTCCAAGATAATTGTTGCCAGTTTTCCCAGCTAGGAAAAGAATTTCCAGTCAAGGTTGTCACAATTGTTAGAGAAAGCAATATCTAAAAATAATAAACATAATCTGACCTCAGAAAAATTTTCCAAGAACTAAAAATTCTCTGTTGACCTTAAAATCTCTCTGAGGCTGACAAAACAGCGATAAGCTGGGCTATATTACCCATGAAGTAGTCTCATCTCTGACTTGCCTTCTTACCAGCCTCACATCTCTGAATCCCAACACTTTCTTCCCCCATAACTAATATTAACAAGCTCTTGTCTTGTTAAATATGTAACATGTAGAGTCTTCCCTGGAAACAAATGTACTTTTTTGCCAGATGGATAAAGCAACACTGCAAGTAAGATGTTTTTATTTTGGGAGGGGGAGCTATTTTGGTGGTGGGGTTTTCTTTGGAATATTTTTTTATTGGTGTGGGTTTTTTTCTCTTTAAGAAGGGTTTGCAAAAGCTTTTCCCTGTCAGAGAGCTTTAAAGGCCTGCATGTGGTTTCAGAGAATGGCATGAATAAAAAAAAAAGAAATAAAAAAATCAATGTTTTGTTCCTGCTGTAAGGAAGAACTAACCTTTTCTTGCTAACCTTTCTCTATTTTGAAGGTTAGTGACTAGCTGAAGTATCTTGTGAGGGAGTGAAGTTGGATTCCTCAATGACCCCTTGGTAAGAACATGCAGTATGAATATAGAATAATTACTCAGGTTTAAAAGTAGATTTCAGAGCAGCCAAGATACCATCATGAATTAGTGTTGGAATCTGACACTTTCTAGCCTTCTCATTTACTTTTTAATATGAAAAGTAAGAATATAATATATTATCAGATTCAGCCAAACAATTACATTCCTCTGTGTACTGACAGTTCAGCTAAGTGGGACAGATTCTCTCTCTGGCCTCACTATGCAATAAGAAATAACACTATAAAATTACTCTTCTTCAACTGTATTTGTATTTATATTTATGTAAATGTATTTGCATTTGTACTCAAAAAGTGGAGCAATTTCCACAGAAGTAAGGAAGTGTACCATTTACTCACATGCATTCTCATTGCAGTGCAGTCTACCCAGACAGAAAAGATGTAAAATGAGAATACTCAAACACCTTTATGAAGAAAAGGACTTAAAGACTACATTCACCATATTCTGAATGACCATTGTAAATCTGGAAGTATTTTGCAAAAAGATTATTGGAAACTCCTCATAGACTTCAGTTAGCCCTGGGAAGTCACTTGCTTAGGACTCTCCCTTCAGAGACAGAGAATTCCTTCTATTTACTGTGGAGAGAGTGGAAACACTTAATGTGCTGCCCAGACTGTGCCTCTGAGATAAGGTGCCCTGGCTCAGTACACAATGAACACATAGACCAAGTTACAGTGCCTAGAAGACCAAACACAAATTCAGATTAGAAATAAAGCCTATGTATTGAACAAACAGGACAATTGAACATGAGAACTTACCAAGGACTACTGTAGATTTTCCATCGCTAGAAATTTTAAAATCAATAGTGACTGTGTTCCTAAGACATATGCTCTACTTCAAAACAACACTAATTCAGAGTCTTTATAATGGCCTGCATCATGCAGAATGGTCTGCATCATGCACTAAATCTCTCTTAGCTTTATACTCTGAATCTTTGAAGGCAGATGTTTCCATTAACTGGAAAAGTAGAAAAGAAGCTTTTGTCAATTACAGGAGCGGTACATGAAAGCAGAGGTTTAAAGAAGCATAAATGGGACAGTTCATCTACTGCTTCTTCTGTACTAAACACAGCAAAGCAGATGCTCGTGTCCACTGCGTGGACCATCTGTCCTTTACTCATCGTGTTATATTCCTGATAAATTGAAGAACATTCATCACCTCTATTTGGGAGCAGGAGACAGCTTGTAACTTGTCCTAAAACTTAGAAGTCAAGCCCTTTTCCCTCCATCCCTCTCCTAAATAAATTTATTTGAAACATATCATGAACGACAGAAAAGAAAATTAATAAAATGTGGAAGTTGAGAGTGACAAAAATTACTTCAAGATAGCATACTGAATATTCAAAAGCATACCAATTCACAGGAAAAATAATACTGCAAATTTGCCTTGGAAGAGAGAGAAAATAAAAGAGGGAAGAAAGTAAGAGGGACAAAATGAAGGAAAACAACCTTGAATGCACAATAAACTAATATGAGGTTTAGCTAATTTGCAGAGGCCCCCAAAAGGCTGCCCATTGATGAAATAAATAAGTAATTTACATACAACCATCAACAACTCTATGAACACAGTGATGAGATCACCAGACTTTTAGCCTCCAAATTAAAGAAGTGACTAGAATCCAGAAAACTATTTAGATTAAAACACCCCTTGACACAACATACACTTGATCTTGCATGTTTTGCAGAGGTGTTTGCTTTCTTTTATCAATGTCTACATGGTGATATAGCAGATTATAATTACCTGGAGAGATATTAAGAATTTCATAGATGATAAAGCCAATACACTTTTATTCATTCATTCAAAAACAAATGTATAAAGAATCTATTTCCAGAAAAAAAGCAGAAGATATGATTATAACTCCTAAAAAGTAATAAAGTGCCAAGCCTGGTTCAGCATCACACATGCATGAAGGCATTAGTGAAGAATTATTAGTCCCTGTGGAAAGGGGGTTTGAGTATATATTAAGCTCATATTCTGTCTAGAGAAAAGTTTTTTTGCTCCAATTTAAAATCTATCTATGTATTGTATTCCTAAACAGATCTTGGAAGAAATTTTCCTATGAAATTATTTTTGATGGAAAATTAAGCTTATGAAGAAACAAAATACTACCAAATTCAAACTGTGTTCAGTTTAAATAGTAGTAAATTCAGAAAATTCAATTGTATATGACATGAACAAAGCCAATGATAAGATAGTAGTCAGTTGTAGATAAAATCTATATTGATAATATGTGCCTCCACTAAAGGAGGTTATTAATTTCATGCTCAGCAAATTACTCCTTTAGACCTGTACTATTTCAGACAAAATTAAATAAATATATCTATATTAAAACAAAATATTTTGTTTTCTTGACAAAATTCTTAAAAATCATCCCCAAATAGTTTTTTTCTTCCCCTGCCCACTACCCTTCAAAAGGAGAGCTCTTCATACTTAATTTGAGAGAAAATTGCTTTCTTGTATGCTTTCCCTTGCATTTCCCTACAATAAAAGAAAATACCTAGTTCTAGTTCATGGTTTGAATACTGCTGTAGTCCAGACTTTGAAAACTTCTCTCCTCTATTTCCACTTTATACTGCTGAGTGTATACAAAAAGAAGAAGCTGTACTAGTGCTTTATTTGGGTTAAGGAAAAAAAAAGTAAAAATCCAGGTTAGCTGAAATAGTGGAAGCAGAATGTTACTTGTCGCATTGTCTGAACAGCACAATAGGTGCACTCTCCCCCTCTGTGTCTGTGTGTGTGGCGCTTCAGCTCATCATAGAACAGCTTTCTTCTTCACAGAGAAAACAACTATTTTCCTCTCTGCAAGAAGAAAAGGTGGGGCAGAGGGGAGGTTACACTTCAGGGAAGAAAAATTCTCTTCTCACACTTGAATTAGTTTTGCAAAACCAGGTAAGAGTAGTTCATAATGCATCAGTGTTAAACAAGTCAGAGAACTGCTGAGCTGCTTGAGTGTTCATAAATCTATGGGACTGGATGGAATCCATCCCAGGGTGATGAGGGAGCTGGCAGATGAGCTTTTGAAGTCTCTCTCCATCATTTACCAACAGTCCTGGCTCACTGGTGAGGTTCCAGCTGAGTGGAAGCTGGCCAATGTAACACCCATTCACAAAAAGGGTGAGAAGGAGGAGCCTGGTAGGCCAGTCAGCCTGACAGCAGTACCCTGTAAGGTAATGGAGCAGTTTATACTGAGCGTTATCACACAGAGCTTACGGCATAGCCAGGGTATCAGACCCAGCCAGGATAGGTTTAGGAGGGGTGGGTGGTGTTTGACCGACCTGGTTTCCTTTCATAACCAGGTGACCCGCCTGGTGGATTCAGGAAAGGCTGTGGATGTTGTGTACCTGGACTTCAGCAAAGCCTTTGACACCGTCTCCCACAGCACACTCCTGGAAAAGTTCCCTGCCACACTCCTGACAGTCCACAGCTTGGACAGGAGCACGCTTTGCTGGGTTAAGAACAGGCAGGATGGCCGGGCCCAGAGAGTGGTGGTGAATGGTGCTGCATCCAGCTGGGGCCACTCACCAGTGGTATCCTCCAGGGGTCTGTGCTGGGGCCTGTTCTGTTCAATATCTTTACTGATGACATGGATGGGGGCATTGAGTCCTTCATTAGTAAATTTGCAGACAACACTAAGCTGGGGGCATGTGTCAATCTGTTGGAAAGAGGGCTTTGCAGAGAGACCTGTAATGGTTGGATGGATGGGCAGAGTCCAATAGGATGAAGTTTAATGAGTCCAAGTGCTGAGTCCTGCACTTTGGCCACAACAACCCCCTGCAGCACTACAGGCTGGGGATGGTGTGGCTGGACAGTGCCCAGGCAGAAAGGGACCTGGGAGTGCTGGTCCACAGCCAGCTGGACATGAGCCAGCAGTGTGCCCTGGTGGCCAAGAAGGCCAATGGCCCCTGGCCTGTACCAGAAACAGTGTGGCCAGGGAGCAGGGAGGTCATTCTTCCCCTGTACTCAGCACAGGGGAGGCAGCACCTTGAGTGCTGTGTCTAGTTCTGGGCCCCTCAGTTTGGGAAGGACATTGAGATGCTTGTGAGCATGTCAAGAGAAGGACAACAAGGCTGGTGAGAGGCTTGGAACACAAGCCCTGTGAGGAACGACTGAGAGAGCTGGGGAATGTTTAGCCTGGAGGAGACTTAGACCTTATCACTCTTTACAGCTACCTGAAGGGTGGCTGCAGTCAGATGGGGGTTGGTATCTTTCTCCAGACAGCACCTGATAGAACAAGAGGACACAGTCTTAAACTGCGCCAAGGGAAACGCAGGTTGGATATTAGGAAGAAACTTTCTACTGAAAGAGTGATAAAGTACTGGAATGGTCTGGCTGAGGAGGTGGTGTAGTTACCATCCATGGGTGTGTTTAAAAAAAGACTGGATGTGGCACTCTGTGCCATGGTTTAGTTGAGGTGCTAGGACATGGGTTGGACTCGATGATCTTGAAGGTCTCTTCCAACCGAGTGATTCTGTGATTCTGTGGGTTTATTTCTGAATGCAGCTACTGGAAATGGACAAGAACAGCCTGCTGTTACTACAAAAAAGCAGACAGGACCCACTTTATGTGTGGCATACCGAACATTATATTTATTAAATATTGATTTTTAAAATCTTTAAGTCACTAAGAGCTTGGAGACACTGATTAAATTACTTGCTAGTCTAGAACAAACTGGTTCAGTTGTAAACAGAATTAAATTAAAAAATGTCAGGAGTTTTCTTTATGTTATGGATAAACAAAAAAACAAAACCACTTTTAGGCTTAAACACTAAATTAAATTTTGTAATTGTTGAACACACATTTTGAGAAATTCTCACCTCATATGAATAGTTATCTGAATTTAATGCAAAAATTTATGTCAATCTGGCTTTACCTCTCTGTGTAAGGGTAGCTTAATTTGATTAAAGATGAATTCTATCACTAAGAAGTAAACACACCCGACACTATCTTCAACACAACATTAAACTAAAGCAAGTTCTAGCTTCTTGTGCTCATAGTATGTTCTGGAGCAAGCTCTGGGTTATGCTGTTCACAGTTTGTCTGCAGAGACTTGCGAACTGGGACACAGGCTCTACACTGACAGGTATGTTATTTGAGATCTATGTTTTTTTCTACTACTTTAACTAAAAAAAAAAAATTAATTGTAATGATCCAGAATTTCAGACACAGTTCTCTCAAAAAATACTTATTTCTGGGCTTATGTACTCCATTCTTCACCTGATTAACTTAGCTGGTTCACCCTGTGTTAGCTGCTCTAACCAGTACTTTCCCTCAGATGCATTTTCACAACAGCCTAATAACCTTCTTATTTCATTCTTCGTATTTGTAAGCCAATAATGTGCAAGTGCACTTTCCAATCTTAACGTACACATAAAAGATAATTTCAAGCTAAGATAAATTACAGTTGGGATTCTGAATGTTTATTTAGGCTCCTTCACAGTTGAAAAAATCCTCAGTATCTACAGGTGGAACCTATGTCAGAAGCTCAGGTTCCTCAAGGTTGTTGAATTTAAGAATATATAAGAGCTCTATATAAGGTCAACAAAAAAAAAAAAAAACAACAAACAAACAACCCAATACCCAAACCAAACCAAACCAGTAAAAAAGAGTAGATAATTTAAAAGCTAAATGCATTTCTACATGTGTTAGTGTGAGAAAGTACTGTATATCTTTTAAAGGAAATTTTCATATTAACCTACCTGACTGAAAATAAAGACTTTAATCTACTGGTCTTATTGCAGATACTGTACACTTATGGATAACTATTGATAATTTTTTTCTCTTTTTCTTTTAATTTTTTTCTTTTTCTTTACAATAGTGCTAATTAACTATTTGATCTAGTCAGGAAAGAATATGTAAATGCACATTTGGCGATATTCTAAAGAATATAATCTAGTTTAGTGAAAAGTCATAAGCCAAATACATGGATTACTTGTGAAATACATATATTATCTATAAGGTGAGATTTACCTCTATTGAGATATCTATGAAGCCATTGACTTCAAAGTTAAATACATATTCACTATTTAGCTTTAGTGAAGTCAAAGGCATTTGGATTATCCCACATAAAAAGCTATCTATTATTGTTACTTCTTCCCATTAGCTGAGATCTCAATGGGAACATAACTACTAATGTATCTCTAACTTGGACTGTTGTAAGTGAATTCAGAATTTTATCACCTTCTTCAGTACTGCAAAGTGCTCCCATGTAGGTTGCTTTCTGTCATGTCTGTATTCAGTGTGACTGTATTCAGTGTGCACAGTACTGCTGTGATAATCTGTCCTAAGATTCTGGTGCACTGCAAATAATTGGTTTTATGCTTATATTTTTCATGCCCTACAGTCTCTTTAGTTCCTGCCAGATCCTATTTGCCATTTTTAAATTTAA
Organism: Bombycilla garrulus; assembly: GCA_013400315.1. Taxonomy (NCBI): domain Eukaryota; kingdom Metazoa; phylum Chordata; class Aves; order Passeriformes; family Bombycillidae; genus Bombycilla; species Bombycilla garrulus. Next base: position 608,384 of record VXBU01006137.1, read on the forward strand.
TTTTTAATTAAACAAATGATAAAACAGCAAAGTCGTTTCCCTTCCTTTATAAAAGCCCCATATTAGTTGTTCTTCAATCTGTTTCATGAAAATTAGCAATTTCCAGTAGTCTAGTAGCATTTTTGTATCTATCTTATCTACCATTTTTGCATTTCTGACAGCATGGCTTCTCTTTTGAGTCCATAATTCCTACAAAGCTTCTAGCACTTAAGACTGTCACTTCTGTATTTTATATTCATCTCTAGTGAATCTCGTTCATCCTCTTACATATGATTAGTAGTTTCTAGGTTCTGGCCATGTAAGATTCATTATAGATTTACAATTTTTTTCTGCAATGTCTCTTTCCCTTATCTTTTGTGAGTGAGCTTATGTACACCTATAATTAAACTTTCTGGGTAAAAAACTTGAGGTACATATGTTTATGCATTTCTCTGTATATACCTATAGGATTCTTTGGGGCTTAATTTAAGGGCATAGAAAAAACATCTCTGATCCGCAGGTGTGCCTTAGTTGGGCTACACAAGGTAGTTAACTATGCTGCAGGGCCATGGGACCCTCCTGGCCTTCCTGGAGTAGCAGCTGAAGGTCAGATAAATTCCTCAGAGAACTATAAATGATGTTCGATGTCCATGTTCAGCCGGTGGTGCCCAGGTGCAGTTAGGGACTCTCACAGAGCACTTGAAATGGCAGGAGACTCTCACCTGGAGGTACATCCCTTCTCATGGGATACCGTGAAACTTCATCTTATCTTGAAGGAGACATCCTGTTTTTTGTCTGCTATCTGAATTATATACTTTCCATTGAGTATAAAGGGATGTTAGACACCTTATGCACTGGTTCACACCTAAATATGTTCTTAATTTCTTTTCTCAGGTTTACATTCCACTTAAAGCTTGACAGCTGATTTTGTAAATCTATACATGTCTCTTCTAACTCTGTTAATCTTCTTTCCATTTATTTCTAACTACAAAACTCATGATGTTGTCTTTACAGTGACTCACTCTCAGTGATATTTCATTTGTCTTTTAATGCTAGAACTTTGTCCAGGATCCATTGGATCCATTTTCTGTTGTATTTAGAGTAGCCTGTTACAAGAAAAATCTGTTCCAGGTCATTCTAGTTAATTTTCAGCCTGTTGTGCTGTTTCTATGATCATTGAGTGATATGACTCTCTGGAGCCCGGCTAGCTCTGACCCGCCACACTATGGTCTGGAAAGGCCACACCAAGTGTGGGGAACTGTCACCGCAGGTGGCGTGTCAGTGACAGAACCTTAGAGCTTTGGCTCTGTGGAGGCAGACCGCTGTCAAGGGAGAGAGAAAGGGGAGAGAGGAGGCTCTTCTGCTCTCGGGTTCCAAAGGCAAAATTCATTGTCAATGAAGGGAGGAAAACAAAAGAGCCCGGAGCACTGCTGTGCAAGGGGTTTTGTAGGGTTACAAATTATGGGGTGGGCATAAACAGTAAACCAATCAGGGATCATAGGGTGGAGTTTACAGAACACAATCCAACAGGGATAAGGGGAAGAGAAAAGGGGTCACATGGGCCAATGGGGCGTGGAGGTTTAGGGGATCTCCTAGGGGGTGGATATTTCAGGGATTGGCCCATGTAGGGATTAACATGCGAAGGTCTGGAAGGAGGGGCAGGGTTTGGGTGATGGATGGGGAAGGTACTGGAATAGGGGAGGAGACACATTGAAGGGCAGCTTAGGGGAGGGTACAGTTGAGGAAGACACCATTGGGACAAGCAAATGGGGGGAACATAGGAACAAATGACAATAATATAATTAACAGTTAAATCAGGAAAAAAACATGTGCCACAACAATTGAGCTTATTCACCTTAAATTCATGGTCCACACTTTGCAAAAAAATTATAAATGTAGGCTGCTTCCTCCGCCCAAATCTGTTATACCAATATTTATGCAATGCACTACTGCCACAAAAATTCTATATATTTGTTGATAGAATACTTTTTTCACTGCCTTGACCATATGTTTTATTTAATATGTTTTATTAATTCCCCATTTCCCAATAATTGGCTGTTTGTCTGAACCAGAATAGACTTGACATATCTTTATTACTTCATCAGAAGTTAAATATTATTAAAAGTTTATTGTTTCACCTTGTAATGTTTCTACAGTTTTCTTGGTCAACTATTTCATATAGAGTAACTCCTTTCCCATGTAAATTTGCTATGCAAAAATAGTTCTACTTCCATTTCTTGTAAAGAAGTCAATAGTGGAAGTTTTTCAAAGTGGATTCCATATCCTTCCCTGTGACCCCTGTTCAAATGTGGATTTTCATGATATTTTTCCATCTTTCTACATTAAATCTATGATCTACTTTTCTAATTCTAAAGTAATTTTGTGCTGATGTTGGTTTAATCCAAGCCATATGAATAATTTGTACTTTTTCTGCATTTTTTGCTTTTATTCCTCCTTGGCCCTCACAAAATGTGATGTGTTCTGTTGGGTGTGTAACAGACTTTGGAGAGCTGTGATTTACTATTACCAGCAACACTTCTACTACTCTGAATCCCCTTCTTGTGGCTACTGGTATTATTAAAGCTGCTACCACTGATACTTTGTGAAGAGGGGAAAACACTTTTTATCTGTTTGAATGGGGACCATGCAGCTAAACAGCAGCGCCGGTGTATCCTGCTCACAAAGCATCAGAGGGCTAGAGACGGAAGACTCGGGGTGTCATATTTGAATACATCATCTGAGAAAACTAGTCCTCTTAGTGAAGTGAGCTGTATTAAAGAAACAATGGAAGGAAGATAATGACTTGTTTGTTTTCATGAAACCCAAATTTTTCTTTCTGTTACCCGTGACAGAGCTTTATCTGACTCACCTGAGAGGACAGGTTTCTCTTCTGTGTCTTCTTTAATAAGTATGAGAAGGAGCTTGTTTTCACTGTATTTCTATCAAGGGAGGAAAAATTGCTGGCTGCTACACTTTATCTGAAAAGTGTATTTAAAAAGGAAGAAACAACAAACTCATTAAAATTGTTGTTTTCTTAAGTGAAGAGGTAAGGCACTGGAACACAGCAATTATATTAAATCAGGCTGCATTTTAAACTGCTTTGTGCTCTCACAGGAGAGACAGGATTTTAAACTGAGTTCTGTAAATGGGCATTTTGAAACAGAAGACTTTTAAAAACTGTCATGCTTAATGATATCTACAACAGAATGCCAAGAAGAAGATAAAAGATCAACTCTGTTATTCCCACTTAGGCTCTCAGGAAGAGTTCTGCAAAGTATCCTTCAATCTTTTAAAAATCTCTGAAAACTAGCACTAGCTGAAAAGTTTTCCACATTTCATCATATGAAATAGGTTTCAGTTAAACCAAAGTCTTTCTGAAAAAAAATGTCTACTTTCATGAGGAACATCTGCTTGGGTTTTCATGAAAATACATAAAACTGTAAATGGAATCCATTGTTAGTGGAAAAATAATGCATGATATTTATCAGAAAGGAATAAAAAAAAAGAAAAACTCCAATCCACAAAATGTCTCTCCCTATGATGTGCACACAAAAGAAAATTTTTCTGATCAATATGTTCTAGAATCTTTTAAAAATTTTACACATAGTTAGAACTGGATAGTACTAGTTTAGTAGTGAACTGTTCCAGAACAATGCCAGAAGATAATTAGAGCAATGGGGAGATAATTTACTCCAGATATTAATGGGTCCTATCAAAATCCCATAGAAATTCCATAGAAATATTTCTGCTGAATTCTGATAATATTTGACAAATCACATTTTATCTTTATAAGAGTCTATTAGCCAAAGGTTTTACCTCACCTGGAGAAACAGAATGTTAGCTACAAGACAACTCTTATCATCACGATTTATTACTACAGTTAGATAAATAACTTTATTTAGCAGAAGAATTTTATATATTCCTAATTCTAAGAAATGGCCATGAAACTTTGGCACCTTCTTCTTCCTGTTTTTGCCAAGACTAGGAACAAAAAACCTTCCAGATACGCAGACTTTAGAATAGAAAGATTACATTTGGTGATTGTGTTGTTAAATGCAAATTTTCCACTCACTTCTAGCCAGAGTATAAGAGAAAAGTTGAGATTAGTAGAGGCATATTATTTTGATTTATTGGCTCGCTGAGTTTATTCATTATTTGTGAATGATTATTTTTTGCTGCTACATAGTTCTAATTAATTGTTAGGGTGCTAAGAAGGTTTTTGCATGAACATTTTTATCATCTTGTGTCACGAGAAATGAATTAGAAAATAAAATATTAACAACTGGTTTTATTTCATGGTTAACCTTGATGAAGGCAGCAGCCTTGTCATTTTGTCCTGTTTTTAGTATGACAGTACATCTGTTGTCAGCAAAAGCTTTACTTTTTTCTTTCAGTTGTGTATCTTGACTGATGAGGATTTTGTGGTGTCGTCAGGGATTTTCTGCAGCCTTTAGTTCACCGTAAGTGTGGTGTGGCCCAAACAGAGACATGTCCAACAACACGTTAGAAGAGAAACTTTATTAAGACAGTAAGAAAGATCAGCAACAATGTGCCCGTACTGCAGCTCATCCAAATCACTGATAACAAGCACAGGATCAAAAGCAAAGCCATGGAAGTCTGCTGCAGACAATTGGTGTCATGGCCATCTGGCAGTTAATCAAGCAAATGCCTTTCAAATACAAGTAACAGTCATGACCACCCCTTGGCTCCATCCACACCCCTGTGATTTGAGAGAACGTTGTCAGCAGCGTGTTCACTCTGACAGTGTTGGTCAAGGGTCAGGCTGTCTGGAAGCAGGGTGCCAGGTGGTCAGACCCTGGAGCAGGTTGCCCAGAGATGATGTAGAGTCTCCATTCTTGGAGATATTTAATATCTGTCTGGGCACAGCCCTGGGCAACCTGATCTAGGTGACCCTGCTCTGATCACAGGGGTTTTGACTGAGTGATCTCCAGAGGTCACTGTCAGCCTCAGCTGATTCTGTATTATTTCAAGAATCTCAAAATAAATTAGAAGACATGAGTCATGACTGAGTATGACAGTAGGTAAAAAGAAAAACATGGAGAGAAACGTAGCAAAAGATGACCAATGATTTGTATTCTCAGGGTTATTTAAGGTATCTAAAACCTTATCCCCAGAGATTTTCAACTTCTGTGATTGAAAGTAGTGTTAATTAGATGCCTTAACACTATTAAGGCTCTGACCAAAGTAATCACTGCAAAATTACCTGATGTAACATTTTTCAGTTTTACAGCATTATTTCCATTTCTTATTAAGACATCTCTTTGTTGTTCCTAAAAGCAGTGCACCTCGCTTTCCATCATCCTTCCTCCAGTGCAGACATTCCAATGCCATGATTTACTGAGCCAGAAGAAGACATACCAACATATCACAAGATAGTCTTCTTCTGCAACAATGAATTTTTTATGCTCATGGGAAGAGGGTGTAGTGACATTACATTATTTTAATTCTTCTTTTTAAACATGGCTTCCTGGAGTTCCTTGTTGAACCACAGAAAGGGCTTTACCACCTCTTATGGAAAAAAATGTTTCCATTTAATCTAATCTTCTGGTTATCACAGTCTTTCATCAGGCACATGGGGTCTGAGCAGTTGCCTTGCCAATTGACAACAGTTGGCTTTAGGGCAAAACGTATGTCCACAGGCCACTCTGGCCATCTGAGCATAGGTTCCTCTGTAAGAATGTGAAAGGAGATGTCCATGGCTGATTTTTTATGACACTGTCACGTAGAGCACTATTGCTCTACATTGTTTCAGATGGGACAGAAGATGCAGTCCTGGCAAAGGAAACGCTGAAAGCCACAGGAAGGTTTCCATTACTTCTGAATTGTGTGTGATCCAGAAGAACTGTGGGATCAAAAAAAACCCTGGGACTGAAAAAAGATAAAGAACTCATCTCATCTCATCTGTTCTGCAGCCCCAATACAAGATTAGCTGTCCTCAACTGTTCCTCACAGCTGCACTCTTTAAAACACAGCTTTCCTAAACTTAGTGACAGGACTCATAGATTTTCTTTCCTTGCAGTTGAAGCTGAATGTCTATTGAACCAACTTAAACCCATTACCCTTGCTGTAACCACAGGGGACCTGAACAGTCTAGTCTTTTACTCTCTACAGCTACTTTTTACGTTATTATGTGTGCTCTCAGTCTTCTCTTACACAAACTAAACTACTCCAATTGTTTCAAACTCTTCTCATCAGTTTTGCTTTCTAGATCACTGATAATTCCCGGTTGGTCTCCTTTTGCTTCTTTTGATACTGGTCCACGCTTTTTTCTGAAATGCAGTTCAGAAAATGAAGCACAGTGTGCTTGCTGAGACTGAGCACAGTATGCAGCACTGAGGAAAATGAAAGAGCTATTTCATATCATACAAATTATATTGCTCTTTACACGCCTTAGTAAGTTGTACATCATTTTTTCAACTTATTTTTAAGACCATTTCTCCAACTTCTCAAGAATATTCTGGTCTGGCTCTCCAGTATATAAAGCAGGGGAAAAGTTACTAAATCCAGACCCACTCTATAGTAAAGGATCTTGGCCACTCAATAGATCACAAGCTGAAAAGAAGACATTAGTGTTAGGTGATGCACATACACATAAGTGTGCATCCCACCCTAGTCACTACTGAAAAACAGAGCAGCAGCAGACCCAGAGGAAGTCCTGTCAGAATGTTTATTGTTGTATAATCTATTTCAGTTCTGGTCAAAAAAAGAAAATATTCTACTTTCCTATATAATGTGAGACAGATTAGACATTTTCTTTAATTTTTCTTTGCACTGGTATCCCCATAATAGAAAGCTTCCATTGTATTTTATTTTTTTTTTTTTAATTTGGCAAACAGAAAGCAAATGTAGTCTCATTTTGCTGGCATTTTGGAAAAGTTTAGGTTTGTTCTGGCTGAGCTCTGAGATCGGCGCAGACCTGTGAAGATGTTTTTGCAGAGTTTTGAGACCAAACTGATAAACCATATCCAAATTATGAGTCTGTACTGGGCACCCCTCTAGCTCTTTTCACAGTGTTTAATTGGTTCAGTGTGAAAACCAATTCAATTTTGCCACTACTAAGAAAAAAGCCAACAAAAATCCCTGCAAGGAAAAAAAAAATGCTGTGATGCCTGTCACAGGGAAAAACTCCTCAGTTCATGTAGTTAAAGCAAGAATAGTATTGAAGCAGTTTATTGATTTATTAACAGCATGTAATTAACTTGCAATCAGTGAACTATGTATTCAGGATCTGTATCAGCAAGGCAATCAACAAACCACAGTAGTAGATACAGAATGTTAACAGACACCTACAAATTTCTAAGCAATCTTAGGAAGCATATCCTGAGAAGTTCTAATCACACCCGTACACACACAGACACATGAACATCCCCGTGGCTCCACGAATCCTCCCAGGACTCACCTCACAGGCTGTGTCCAGCACCCCCCTCTCTCTCTCAGGAGCCGTTCCTACATTCTCGCTCTTCTGAGGGAAATGCAGATGCTCCGGTACTACATGGGCCTGTGTGGCTCCTTGCCACCTCGTGCCTATGATGGGCAGGAACCTCTGTGAGGCTGCACGTGTGCTCCCAGGGATCCCTGCCCACTGTTCTTTGAGGGCACACAGATTTACCTGGAGATCCAGACTTGCATCCAGTCTCCTTTGCCGAGCAGGGTTTTGTAGAGGTTAGTTGGCATTCTGCTGGTGCTGGAAGGACATCAGCACCTATGCTCAAAGAGCAAGTGTTTACACTGGGAAGGGCTGCAGTGACACCAGATTTAAATTTTAGAGATTTTCTCTAGGGATCACACTTTGGGGATCATCTGTCCTTTGCTCATCTGAACAGATTACTCACTGACTGTATTTTTGCCAATCACTGGCATTCAAGAACATATTAAGTTGGCCCTTTTGCATTTCTTTATGGGGTGTTTTAGAAAGGAGCTTCTTTTTGGTTTTCATAAGCATGTTTTTGGAGAGATGTCTCCTTTTTTTTTTTTTTTAAGAAGTGGGAGAAGAGATTGAGTAATTTTTTCCTTTCAACTCCCTGGAAATTATTTAGGATCTATTCTTATCATTGAAAGAAACTGCTTTAGCTAACTCTTCCAATTCCTTCTAACTCCTCCCAGTTGTATTAGATCATATACAAATGCCATGCTAACTCATGCTTTTGTGTTGGATTATCTTATTGAAATCACAAGATTATTGATTATCCCTCTTTTTAAATTTCTTTTTATTTTTATTGTGGAGAATTTCTAGAAGTATGGAATATTTTCTGGAGGTTTTTTTTTTTTTTCCTGGTGAAAATATATGTAGATATTCATTAACAAAAAGAAGTTTTTCAGTGTGAGAAAAGTATATAAGAGCATTTTCACATTCACTAGATCCTTCTTACCCCACACCAGCACAGCAGCTTTTCTGATATTATTTCTATGTTTTTTGTTTTCTAGGTTTTCTAGTTTCAGCAAATGTAATTTCTGCATGTGTGCTACCTCTGAATTGTCAGATTTTTACTTCTGCTCTACTCATCTATTTTCTTTTCCTTCATTTTCAGTTAGAGGTCAGACAACTTTACTGGCATCTTGCTGGACATACCGTTGCAATTTTTTTAATCTTTCAAGCTTTTTATCAGCCTTCTCCTTCCCATCAGCACTCGGCTTAGACTTTTGTGTACCAGGCATCAAAGAGGTACCTGCTGGGTTTTTTATGTTTTTGTAATGTTATTATCCATATGAAGAGCAAGCCAGGGAATGTAGCCTTGGCTTAAGGCATTGCTTCACTTCATCTATTTTACAACTCTCAGCTTGTGATCATCTCGCTGTATAATTAACAAGAATAATGCAGGATCACCTGGTGGATGATAACACTGGAATTTACTGTCAGTGAAAAACAAACACAGTAATCTGTAAAAGGAAAGTTATTGTAAGACCTATTGAGTGGTTTGATTTCTACCAAGAGAGAGAATCTCATAAGAGGGTTAGAAGTAGTCAGATGTTTGAAACTGCTCTAAAAGAGTGTCTTAGAAAGGCTAGTACCCTGCTGACCATGTGTGACTGAAAGTAATCTTCTGAGATTAGAGAAGTGAAGGGGTCTAAACCAATAAATGGCTCAATGATTTCAATCCCCAGTTTCGTCATTAGAGTCAAGAGGTCAGTTAAACTCAGTATTTCACAAATTCAAGATCAAACTTGTGGAGAAAAATGCTGCCATACATAAGGTTATACTACACATCACTCTATGAGACAAATTAAGAGCTTGGATATTTAGGTTTGGTGGCAAAGGAGTATGTTGGTGAAGATGCCCAAAAGAGTCTTATTTGGAGAGTCATGTCATAACTATAATATTAGTACTTTCTGGCATTAACACAGAAAATATTGGGAAGCAAAATTCAAACATATTCACATAATTCTTAGAGATAGAAGTGAGTTTATGCCCATGAAAACCCCTACACAAATGCATGGAAAAAATCAGTCTCAAATATAAACATTTCATAGTCTAAATAAATGTCCTGGTTTTGGTTGGGATAGAGATCATTTTCTTCACAGTAGCTTGTATGAGGCTGTGCTTTGTATTTGTGATGAAAGCAAAGTTGATAATGCAGGGTTGTTTCAGCAATTGCTGACCAGTGCTTACATGGCATCAAGGCCTCTCCTGCTGGTCTCACTGAGACTGCACAAGAGTTTGCGAGGGGATACACCTGGGTCAGCAAAGGTGTATCCCATACCAAGTGACATTGTGCTCAGCAAGAAAAGCACAAGGAAAGAAGGAAGAAGGGAGGATGATAACAAATGTTATCAGCATTTGTCTTCCCAATTAATGCACAACAGAAACCTGCTTTCCTGGGAATGGCTCAACATCTGCCTGCTGATAGGAAGCTGTGAATGGATTCCTTGTTTTGCTTTTCTTGTGCATGTATATTAGCCTTTATCTATTAAACTATCTTTATCTCAACCCATGAGTTTTCTGATTTTTTGCCTTCTGATTCTCTCCCCCTCTCACTGAAGGGGAGTCAGAGGGTGGCTGAATGAGGCTGAGCTGCCTACTGGGAATAAATCACAGCAATAAGACAAACTAATGAAAGTTTGATTTATTGCTTTTTTAGATACAAGGAACTGAGACCTAAAAAAAGAGTAAGTGTTTAAATTTAAGGACCTAGATACTTTGGTATAAAAATAAAATTAACAACATTGGATTTTATCTGGTCATGTGAGAAAGGGAAGAGTCACAAAATTTAACCTTTGAAGTAAGGAACAGTTTAAGACACTAAAAAAACCCCTAAAATACATACAAAATATGAAAAGGTAAAGAGTAGGCTGTTCCTTGAACCTTGCATAACACTTTCAGCAAATTAGTCACTAATTCAGTATGGGACATATAAACTCATTGAGTGCCAGGATAGTGGATGAGTAAATCCCAATTATCCTACAGAGAGCCAGCACAGCAAAGAACTGTTGAATTTGGATAGAAGGTCCTCTGTAGAGCTATAAGTTTTGCCTCCCGGATTTGGTACTGATGTATCTTGACTATGCTGGTGCTTTCACATTTCATTTGCAGTATCTAATCTGGTCCAAAGGGACATTTAGCAGTTTATAGCTGCCATGGGTTGGGGCTGCTCCTCAGCTTTTGGCAGTGTAGTGCTAAGATAATAGGCTAGAGAATGGGGATTTATGTGAGTACACCTGCATGGATTGTGCTCATTCTAACTTGACAATTCTGGTTGAGAGAGACTCCTTGGGATGTGGAGCTGACTACAGATGAGCCTCTGTCAGCGGTCTTTGCTGCTGCTGGCAGAGCCCCCATTCAGCCCTGTGTGGATTGGTGGTGTTGGGGTGGCAGAAAGAACATCCGCACACAGGAGGTCATCCCCCCATGACCCGGGGACAATATCCCCTCCTTTCCACAGAAGGGAGACAGATGTCTGGGCAAACCAGGGATCTTCTGAGACAGTGCTGGATCTCCAGAGAAATCCTCATTTGTTCATGTACACTCTTAACTCTTAGCTACACCTCTACCTAAAAAAAATAGCTGAATGCTCCTGCTAATCTTTTGGGGGACTTGGAGATTTAATCATCTTCTCAGCCAGCAGAGTTGTTTATTTTGAAAGGAAGATTTACCACCCTCAAGGGTTTCCTGAGCTTTCTTATTCTTTTTATTTCAAAAGCCAGAGGCAATCATTCCTTCAATCAACATCCTTGTGGAGATACTGCCCCTCTCCTTTCATCCAATGTTTCAGGTTAATGGAGCACTGAAGATGTGGAAGGCCTACATTCAATAATTACCTTTCTCTGATAGGGTACAAATTCCATTTTAAATGAAAGTTCCAAACAATAAGTCATAACTTAATTAGAAAGAAGCAAAAGTAATAGGAAAACTGTTCCTCCTTGAGAAGCTGTTCCCTTTTATCTCTGAACTCCGCATTCATTTCAGACAAGTGAAACCGAGCTCTTTCCAAAGGGAAGCAGAAGTTTCTTTCATTAATAAGGGAAGGAGGAGATCAATTTTCCAGTGCTGTTGTTTGCATATTTTACATAAAACATTAAACAAATAAATTAGTTAACCACAATTTCAGGAAATGGATTTATATCCACGTCTTCATGCTCAGAGCTATACATACTCTATCTATGTTATTAAGCTTGCAAAGGCAGGAAATTTGTCTTGCTCTTCTTGGCCCCTTGCATGATTAATTCTTCAGTGTCTTTCAAGAGAGACTGAGAGACTAAATTCATTCCTGCTTTCTGGCTTTAAGATATAGTTCAATTTATGGAGCACTCTTTGAGAGTTAGAGAATTTTAAACTCTTCAAACAAGGGCGGCCCCAATTTCAGTGCCTATTTTAATTCTTGAGTGCATAGATAAGCTATTAGGGAAACATCATGTTCGTTTTCCAATTCCCCTTCTCCCTCCCCTCCCCTCCCCTCCCCTCCCCAAGG
>VXBU01006137.1:620760-635218 GCA_013400315.1 Bombycilla garrulus
TTTCTGTTTTGAGTGCACTTTTAGTTTGGAGAAGGAATGATTTTTCTGGGGACATGAAAAGGTTTCAGTTTCAGTCAATATTCAGAGAGTCCCCTTATGACCAGTATTTGGATATATCTGCAAACACAAGGGCTAAAAGAATTTTAATAACTTTGATAACTACAGCTTCAGCAAAGACTTTAGGTGATTTTTAGAAACTCAACTTCATAAATGGGACTTGGTGGGATTTTGTTTTTCCTACTAGTCAGTAACTTAGAGAAAATTAATATAGAAAAGCTAAGATATCAACAATTATACTTAAGTTTTCTTCAGACCATTGACCAGATTTTCCCACTGGGAGATCTTTTTCATTTCAATTATTTAATTACGGTTGACCCTAGACAAAGCTAGACTAACTATGAATGCAATATGCTGAAGCTCCAGTTCCAAATTTAAATATTACTCTGTTAATAATTCTATCAATTGATGTTTCTTTTGCAAAATAATTTGATAAAATTTGCCTAAGAATAAAATCCCAGAAAAAAAGAAGCAAAAAATAGCGAGAACATTTTGCCCAGACTAGTTTAGCATGGGCAATTTTCTCTTGGGAGTTAGAATAAAATAATTGTAAAATAATGTTTATAATTATCACATTGGATAAAGGTCAAATGAAAACCAAGCTTTATTATAATAGCTTTATTTCACAACTACAAGGGAAATCAATACAATTCATTAATAGTGATTTAGGGCTCTGGATCTCTCTGAGATGCTTATAGGGCCTGGATTAACACAGTGTCTGAACACTTACTAATCTTTAAAGTATTTATGCTCCCAAAACTGCTGTAAGCTAGATTTCTAATCCTTATTTCATTTTGCATTGGAGCATATCCGAAAAGTTGTGGGGAATTGTAAATGAAGGAAAGAAATTAAACTGTCCTGTGTCCTAGGACACTGTCATTAGTTAATCATTGAATCATGCAATAGTACACTAAAGCAGATTGGAAAGAGCCTCAAGAAGTCCAATGCCCAGCTCAAAATAGGGTAATTTTTGGGGTCAGACTGGGTTTCTTAGGTATTTACAGAACTGGACCTTGAAAATCTTCAAAGATGGACATTACACATCATATCTGAGTATTTTATACCAAAGCCTGACTGTCCTAATTCTGGAAACCTATACCAGCAGTAGGCTATGGACTGATTACACTGTGTATGACATCCCATTTTCTATACAAGCTCTAAAAGTTTAATGTTTTTTTTATCTCGGGGAATATGGTCAAAACTTACCTATATAATTACATGGAGCTCTAGTAAGAGAGACTGAGGTTGATTTTTAACCCTGAAGCTAGAATTACTCATGCAGAGAGCTCAGGTTCACAGCCTGAGAAGTTAAAGGACCAGTTTCAGACATCTAGGTGTCATTGTGGCTGGGGTTCTCTTTATGCTGGGGATAATTTTACAAGTAAATCTCACAGCATGGGGATCTATGTCTATTTTATGTCACTTCACTCTTCATTAGTTTGAGGTGGAGATGCAGCTCTCTGCCTTCTCAAGATCCTTTCTGCAGGAACTTTTATCACCCCAATCCTGGCCTCCTTTCTCAGGGAGGAAAATTACACAGGGAAATCACAGTTCTGGGATTTAACACTGAGCAGACCAATGCTCAAATACCCTGAGTTTTTTGCCAAAATTTGCCCATGTGGAGGAGAACTGCTCACCAAAACTGTTTGGATAAAGATGGTGTGCTGTGCAGAAGCTCATATTTCCCTGCAATTATGCGTCAGAGGTCTGACAGAACAAAACCAGTTTTTGCCACGTCATGAAGACAAGGAATCTTGGAAATATGTGTATATGATAACTGTAAAATATTTAGACATCGTTTCCCTTTCCATGCCCAAATATATAGTATAACAAAGAGGAAGATGGTGAGGATTTATAATAACAGCTTACCCTGATGGGTATGTAGTTTTTAAACACCTCTATAACAAAGAAAAATGGATTGAAAAAAATTTAGAAATTGATGGAATGTTTCTATTTCAAAACATATCCCTAAACATATGTCCTTCTATTTTGATTTTTATCAATTACAAGGATATGCAAGGAAAAACAGAATACATGCAGTGTGGACAAAAGGTGACAGTACTACCTTAGGAATTCTTTATACAAGAATGAGGTAGACCTTAACGTGGATGGAATAGTTGTCAAAGAACAAACAGAGAATTTATTAACTTTAAGGTACCCAGGTTCATATGTGTCACTGAATTGTAATAGCAGCCAAGAAATAAAGAAATAAAATAAATAATAATAAAAAACTCACACAGCAAATGTCAATAATAAGAGGTGAACATATAAAAAATAGGATTTAAAGTGATGAGCATCTCACCAAGAAGGCAAACAGCTTTGTGTAAAAAACAAACTTGAGAAAAATGCAGCACAATTCAGAATTACACCGAGAACAAAAATACCCACACCACTAGGAGAACTGATTCAATTCCTATTTTGCTCTCAAATACTGCACTTTTTGGGGGAATAAAAAATTAAACAAAAGAGGAAAAACATGACGAAATCTTGCTATACAGAGAAGTTTTACGGAACATACATTCAGGATCCTCTGTTTTGAGACCATTTATATTTACTTACAAAGTTTCAGAATGAGATTCCAAGAGAGAAGTGTTTGGCAATTGGTCCACTTCTACCAATATTTGGAATCAAGGTGCACTCACAGAACCTGGAACTGAGCAGATTATAGAAAAGATTTTGGGTACAATTCAGAAGAGAAGTCTGGCCCAGTGGCCCCAGATTTCACACACAACATGCTAGGAGTTAGTCACAGCTGCTGCTTGGAGTTATTTTCCATGTCATCTATGACATCACCACACATGTGCCACTGTTTGCTCAACTCACAGTTCTTAGCAAGGCTTAACTGTTAAGAGTTTGGTTCCCAAACCATAGCCTGGGAGCTGAAAAAAAAGAATACAAACAGAGAGAGAAAGAATACAATTAGAGAGAGATGAGTATATCTAGGATGGTTTCTGGAACAGGAATTAACCCAGAGAAAATCTAGCAGTGCTTTATCTAGCCCTAAAATTTAAAACATATTAGATTCAGAAAGCAAAGATGGATGATCCCATACACAATATTCTTCTTTTCCCGAATTTGCACATATTTGATATCCCATTGGCCAGATGGTTTTTTGGAAGGTCACACAGATTTTTTTTCTGCAGACAGTATGTTGCACACAAATGCAGTAATTTTTTGATGATGCAGAAGATAGTAAGATCAAGACAGATTATTTTTTTGCAGGGTAGAGGGTGAAAAGCAGTAGAACATGACCAGAGTTTCCTGTCAACTCTGACAGGGTCAGACTTACTGGACTAGCACAAAACAGTGAAAATTTAACATGTGAAATCCACCTTGAAGAGATGTTGACACAGCAAGGTGCACCTAGAGATCAAAGGTAAAGTTCAGATAATCATTAATCTTGTCACAGTAGGCAATGGAAGGTTGCAAAGACTCCCAGAAAGTAAAAACAAAACAAAATGTTTCCATTGCTGCAGAATACTACAAAAAATGTTCAGGGAGATAGGGGAAGATTCTATACTAAATGTAGGGTCTGGGAAGCTGAAGGAGTTTAAAAATAAATCTGCAATCAAGAATGACCATGAAAACTGTGTTGTCCAGAGATTCTACTGAGAAGAAAACTGACATCACATTTTCACATCAATACAGCCAAAACTGGAAAGAAGTGATTTATGTACCTTTACTGAAACAGGATACCACGATTCTCAAGAAATGCAGAATTATTAAGCTTTAGTATATGGAGAGAAAATAATTTATTCACAACAAACTTGAGTCAGATGGATTTGGCCATAAAATACTAAAGTTTTGTTAAAAAAGGATCAAGGCAATAGCTTATGTTCATGACTATATTAAATAGATCAGTTGATAGTCTATGGCATATATGATATTATAAATATATTGTATGTTACATAAATACATAGAATCACAGAATCATAGAATAGTTTGGGATTGGAAGGAATGTCAAAGTTAAAGTTGCACCCCTCCTGCCATGGGCAGGGACACCTTCCAGTAGAACAGGTTGCTCAAAGCCCCGTGTAGTGTGGCCTTGAACATCTCAGGGATATGTTCTGCAATCTCTCTAGGCAATGTGTGCCAGTGGATCATCACCTCCACAGGAAATAATTTCTTCCTAATATCTAATCTACTCCTGCCCTCTGTCATTTTAGAGTGAACTATTTATTATATCAGTGTTTAACAACTCTCATTGTGAATTTTTGTCTCTCTTGCGGCCAATTTAAATTTCCCTTGTTTCATCTGGTTCTCATCACCTCTTGTCCATCTACTGTGCACCACTGAAAAGAGCTTGGTGCCGTTTTCTCTGCAATCCATAATTAGGTAGTAGAAGACAGTGATTAGATTACCCATTAAATTTCTCTCCTTCAGAATAAAGGAGAGCTTCAGCATCCTCAGACTTTAGGTCATGGACTAAACACCTCCTGTGTTTACACAGCCCACCACACATACACATCTTTTCTATCAAATCTCAAGTTACTAACTGAATTTGGACCTGACTGAAGGTTGGTGGTTACTAACTTATACTTCAGCATTTCACTGAATTGCTTATGAGCAGCATACATTATGCAGATATACAAATATCTTAATCCATTAATACAAAATAAAAAATACCATCTATTTTAATATAGTTCTACTGCAAAGTACAATATGAAAATTATTGTGCTCTACTAACTACCAAGAAAAAGAATAGGATATTGTTTAGTTGCATTCCTATGTAACTTCTAAGGTTCTACAAGGAAAATATATTTGAGGGATGTACCAAGACTTTTATAAATGGAAATACCTTAAAACACTTTCATTCCTTTACAGTAATACAATATTGTTAGAGCTACTAAAATTGTTAGCAGCTCATCAGATAGGTGAAGAAATTGTAAGACTCAAAAACTGGTCCAGCAAGAGAAATTAACATGTTTAATATTTGGAAAATCTTTTTCTGCTTCTCCTTGATCTTTATTCTCACTTTCCTGATAAAATCTAAGCAGAAAATAATGATTTCTAAAGTAATAATTACCATGCCACATCTACAGTGGGTTAACAAAAATAAAATCTCACAGTGGGCATGAAGTGCCAAGACAACCATCTATTTCATCTGATCCAGCGAGCTTGTGGAGAGCAATGTCAATAAAGTGTCTCCAAAAAATAGTCTTAGACATAAAATTTTTCTCTTTAGCTTTTAGTGCAAGTAAAATACAGAGTATAAATAATGATGCACAAGTTGCTAATTAGGAAATTGATGGCAAGAACATTAAAAACTTTAAGAAAATCTTAAAAATTGGTATTGAGCCTTGCAGACTTGGACACAATATGGGAAGGTATCAAAAAGTGGCATGTTTGGAGCTCATGGAATTGCAACCATTTCTTCAGAATCAAGTTAGCTTGTTGAAAAAGTAAAATCCCAGTATGGCAGGATATGTCTCTGATGTGATGTTCTTTGTCTAGAGAGAGACATATCGTGGAAGGATGGATATCATTGCCTCAGAGCCATGGAAAAGGCATCAGAAGCTTTACACCCTCTCTCACAGAAAACTCTCTGGTAGCAGCCCAGTACAGTACCAAGGGCCTAAGTCAGTACAAGGATCTAAATATGTGGAGAATAAATAACCTGGTGCTGCTTGGAAGCACCATTCCCCACACACTAGGAGAGCAGCAATTATGTCATCTCAACTCCAATATATAGTAGAGAATTTCTGAATATTAGTTAGCGGGTGGTGTGTGATTTTGAAATATTTTCTTTCTCCAGTGTGTACTGCTGCCTGGTGACAGCCTTTGCACTGCTGGTGACAGAAGAGGCAGGTAAGGGCACCTTCAAGTGGTGGTCCTGACTGCTGCCTGGAGCCACTCTCCATTGCAAGGGGCCTTGTGTTACATGGAGCATGAAGGGTGTCCATCAGGTTCATTGCTAGAATTACCGAGAAAGGGAACAAAATAGAATAAAATCCAAGTCTTTGGCCACTGCTTAAACTGCTGCATAAACCTTCCTGCTTTTGGACTTTCAAAGTGGGGCATAGCTGGAGCTTGATAGGACAGCACTACTGTGGATACCTGATTTATCAAATGAAGAGACAATATAAAATCCCTGCTTTTCCACTGATACAGAGGAAAAGATTTTCCATCAAATTATGCTTCATGAAAAAGTTGGAATAATCACTCTAATATCCCCCTTTTCCCATGGATAAGGGAATAGAATAAGGACCTTGTCTAAACAAACACAGTACTAATGAATAGAACAAGCTAGGAGAAAAACAAGCACAGAACTGACAGTTAATTAATTTCTGTATTTCCAGCTGAAGTGTCTAATGGAAGAAAATAACTAATCATTATTGTTTTGTTGTTTAGGATTAGAGATATGTGCAAATACTTGATTTAGTGGTGAAATTTTTTGATTTACATTTTAGTGAAGATAAATGTTATAACTTCAAAATTAGGCAATATTATGGAAACAGATGGGATTTGAAATGAACAACAATAAAGTTAAATTCCAGCATAGAAAGACTGCATGTCAGCTCTCTAGCTGAACTTTTCAGGATCATTAATAAGAATTACAACATTCTTAAATATGCGATCTTAGTGCATCAAAATTTCCTATGGGCATCCTCTTCAATCCAAGCTTTATGGATCAAGCACTGGTTTGTGTAAGAACTCTGCTGTTATTGAAGAAAAATACAAATTAAAAATGCAAAATTCTGCCTCTGATGTCCCAACCAAAAGTAAGACTCTGTCTTTACACGGATGTTGGGGCTTGTCTTTCCACTTAACTATGTTTATTGAATTAAACTGAACCACAGAATGAAAGGGTCTATGCATGAAACACTGATTTTATTTACAGGGCTGGAAGAAAATCAGTCCCACTGGGTTCTCCTCAGATTTATTTCAACCTTCATCCTACACACCAGAAAATGTTGTTTAGCTTCAGTCACACAAGCACCCTCATTACTTAAGGGTATTGTTCAGGACTCCAGGGGGAAAAAAATAAAGGAATGTGTCTTTGTGGAGAAAGGTTTTCTAGGTTCCCAGTCCATGTAAAGAACTGCAGGTCATATTTATCATTTTTCTAAGCGCAAAATTTGCGAAAGCATCAAATCTGTGTTTTAGTAGCTATCAGACTTGATGCCAATCAATTCTACCATATGCAGTCACCCTTGAACTTTCCCAAAATAAGAAATTGGAAGAAAGCATTATTTCCTATGATTATACCTTTGGACTGCTAGAAAATATGACAATTATGTTCTTTGGCCCTTTTCTGACAGTAATAGCAGCAAAAGCCTTTCATGAATCTGGTATCATAGATACAAACACAAATATCACCAAAATTGCAAAATACTGAAGTAAAATTATATCTTATAGACAAAAATAAAAATCCCTGAACCAATAAATTACTGGAATTATGAAAGAATAACAACAACAATAAAAAACATTTAAAAGAAGAAAAAGAATGAAAAACCTACCTCTTTAACCTAGTCATAAAAGAGCTATTTTGGAAAGGATAGAATAAATGTAAGAAACAGATCAAAACATATCTCTGAAAGAAGATCTCATTCTAAAGGAAATAATCCTACTGGCAAATCAAAGTAAAAAAATATGTCTGAGTCACTGAAGAATAATTTCCATCTTTAATTTACTTTCCAGTTATCTTGTAGTTGTTTGAAATATATCTCAGCTAGATCCACAGTTTGAAAACTAGCATGAGGAAAGATACCCACAGATGCTTGAAAAACAATAGAATATTTCATGTCTCTCTCTATATATTTATGTGCATTTATAAGGCAGGTTTCAACTGATAGAAAATTTCAATGTATTCTTCATGGCAGAAGTAAGCCAAGATATTTTAGTTTCCAAAAGCCTGAACTTTCCTTGCTACATTTTAAATATATTTTCATCACTGAGTTCATCGAGCTTGCTCAGATTTCCAAATAATTCTTTTGAAAGGTTTTTTGTGCATCAATTGTTATTCTGTTGTTATCATAAGTGAAATTAAGGTCTTCCTTTGCTTCTATTTACTATTTGTATTGCAATTATATCTAGAAGTCCCAATTATAAACATATAAAACCCAATAATATCCTTCATGTCGAACAAACACATATTTTAAAATTATGCCTGACCCAGAGGATTTGCAGTCCAGGTAATTCTATTGTGTTTAAGACACTTTATATACATTAGCTGGTGGATGATATTAGTCTGGGTTACACTATTGATTGAAGTACTGCTCAGAACTAGTAATTTTGTTTTCCTATTTTTTCTCAAGAACTGGAATGAGAATAGCGTAATATTAACTCCTCTTTCCCAGGAAAGTGAAAGAAAAAAAATCACTACTGAATTCCTGTCTACAGATTTAAACTTGCTAAAAAGGTTAGAAATTGTAGAGTTTATGACTATTAAGAGTTTATAGTCATCTACTAAAACATGGATGAAAAAATAGCAATAATTATACTTTTTCACATGTTGAAGTTTTCTAATTTCTTTTTGTTCTGTATGTTTATAATGTCTTCTTTTCTTCCAATAATAGAGCTACTTAAAACCCATGGGGTTTGAATCTCAGTAAGCTGGGCTTCAGCTAGGTCTTGCTATTGTTCTTTTTCACCATTTTCTTTACCTCAAAAACCTATCATAAAAACTAGTATTACCTCTTGAAATTACATTCCTCTGAAGTATTTGTACTATTTGATATATGTATTTCTATTATTTTTTTAGTTTATCTCCTTCTTGACTGGACAAAATTTTTCTGTGACCTAATTATAAAATCCTTTTCCTTCAGCTGACTGCAGATGCGCCACATCTTTGTTTATCTCTGTGTGTATTTTTGTTCTACTGCATTTATAAAAAGAATCACATTTATATTAAGGACAGGAGACAGTGTGTTTTGTTTTGAATAGGTTATTTGTAGCATAATAATCCTGTGAATTACCAATATGCTGCAAAGCAAGGGGAAAATGTGATTGTAAAGGGCATGATGGTGATTCAATTGGGTTTGTGGTCATAATGCATCCTTTCCAAATGACATTTCAGCCTTTGTTCTGTCTTTGTATGTATTATCTACTTGTTCTGTATATCCAGACAATCTCTTCTATGGCAGCTGTGCACTTTTTCTTTCATAAGAGTGGTAATCACCCATGTTTGGAGTTTGTTAGGGACAATGTGTTTTTTTTTGTGTGATCCCTCTCCTGCCAGCAGCCTTGTGAGGGAATACTGAATTCACATCCATCACACTACCCCAGCGTGAAGGACTTGTGTGGTCCCACCTCCCTCTATATCTACTGTCTTGCTGTTTGTATTTATGGACAGCTCAGCACACTTTGCCTCAATGCATACTTTCTTCCTTCTCCAACAAAAAGTTTATGTTCCTGCAGCTTGTTTCTTTCTATCATATAATCTGAATTAAATCAAAATGCTTAAGCTTATATAAGCTCCTTACTCTAGAAGTACAAAGTAAATGAGCATGGCTGATACACATATCCTCTTCCTTTATTGTATTTAAAAATTCCATTTTAAAAATTGGATTTGGAGTTCTCTTCTGCACCTCAGTCCTTGAGACACTGTTTATATATTTAGGTAAATTCTTACCCGAACATCAGAATTAAAAATGCAGAGTTCTTATGGGCTTTACTCTTATTCACCTTCCTCTTGCCATTGCATGGCACCATCCCATTTTCTGTACAACCTCGGGCAGCAGTGACAAAGCACCTCTAAGCAGATATAAGTCACTGTTATGTTAATGTGGCTGAGGGTGTCAACAGAAAGAAAAACAAGTGGAATTAGGGCAGTCTCTCACGGCAGTTACTTCAGAAGCTGGGAGAATATTCACCAGTCAATGGTAAAATCTCAATATATTTGTTGAGAGGATTTTGTTTTACGTTATTTTATTTTTCTTGAAATGAGTGATTCAACATGTCTTGAAGTTTCTGCATCAGGGTTTGTGGAGTCAAATAACTGGTTACAAACTGCTGTGATGCAGTGCTCCTGTCGTACAGTATCAGACATTTTTCTTTTCTTGCTCCGCTTGTAGGGGCTATGGACGCTTTTAATTTGCTCCTCTCATTGCCAGAAAGCGCCTAATTTCAAATCAATATTCAGCAGTAAAATACTTGAAAAGCATTTTAATAAATAGCATATGATGGTTTTCATCATTTCTAGTTCAGCCTTTCAACTAGCACAGCTGTGTGGACAAGCCAAGGTGAAAAATGACAGACAAAGAATGAATGAGGGAACTATGTTAGTCCTGCAGCTTCCACTAGCTATTTTTAATCAAATAAGAACGATGACATGGAGGAACAAAACTCATTGATTAGGTCTATATAGTAGTTAAAAGCCTTTACAATTTATACACCATGGCACAATAAAGTGCGAGGAGCAAATTGGCTTCCTGTTCATGCAATAGGTGAAAAAATGAATATTGAGTTTGAGCACAGTGTTATTTATGCACTAATATCAAAATTACAGCTATGTGCTGCGTGTGACACTTCACAGTTGGAAATCAAATTATACTCCTGCTGGAATATTGGCACATTGGTATCATCTATAGCAGCTGCTTTGCCTTCTCTGACTTTTCTTACTGTTGCTGCTAATGAAAAAGGAGGCTGCTGTCGCTGTTCTTAACAGCGCTGTTTTTCTCTTCACTTGAAAAGCAAGCAGACAGTCTGGGTCTTCTCATGGCAGAAAAGGAAAGGTACATTTAATTGCTGCTGAAATGCTTGTACAAAAGGTCACCAAACAATACAAGTTCTTATTTAGTACTGAACTTTGAAGTGAAGAATTATGGATTGTTTGAAGTGATACAGCAGTTATATGATGTACCTGATCTTCAGTACATGGAAAAGAAGGAGGGAAAGAAAGCTAAATTTGATGGGATTTTCCCAGCAGGCTAGGAACAAGCTTGCCATCCATCTGTAATGGAGTTGCTCGTGAGGTCTGTTTAGGGAAATTGCAATTCTTCATCCATGGCCTCATACAGGTACAGAAGGAGGAGCACTGAGTGACTGACTATGCAGCAGCTGTTGGTATTATACACAAAACAGTTATGTATTGACAAATACACAGCTTCTCAAAGGTGGCATGAGGAATTAACTTACAAGTATCTAAATAAATACTTATAAGGATTCTAAACCCATTCTGCCCCAAGGAAATAGGGAATATGAAGAAAGTCACTGTCCCATTAAGTAAATTCCAAACCTTCTGGTTTTAAATCAATGATTAATTAAAAACATAAACTGACTTCATCTTGCAAACAGTGACAAAAGACAAATTGAATTTCTTTACAAATATGTAATTTTTAATTCATATTGAACATTAAAAAAACCTTACTTGAGGGATTTTGCCTCCTTCATAGTAATAAAAACAAAATCCGTGTAATCAATATCATGACAACACAGATTTTGTCTTTTGGTATTGAAATTTTGTCTTGAAATAAAGAAGGCTTTATAATTATTATTTTACTGTTCTTAGTATATGTCTTTGTCTCTGATACTCCTTTATTGTATTGCAACTGCTTTTATTTTCCTTAGGAGTCAAGAGACAAGTGACATATGATTAGTATTGCATTTTTGCTATAGCGAAAGGATATTTTCAGAAATAAAAGATTTATTTTATTTTCAGACTTGACCAATCTCAGCCTCTCCAACTCACAGTTTTTTTCTTTCTTCTTTACGTACTTTCCCTACTCAAGGATTTTGTGATATGTACTGTATCTTGGCAACATGCAGAGAAAGAAAGGTAAGGTCTTAACATGGTAGGGAAAAGCTGAAATCATTGGCAATGTTCTGATTTGCACCAAATATTTAACAAAATAAATTGAGATGGCTCTTACTATTTATTCACCATTCTATCTGCCATCAGCAGATAGGTTGATATGATTCCTGCATACAGAGATGGCAAACATGTTTAGCAGTAATACACAGTGCCTGCTTTGTATTAGGGGACCCAAAATAGATTATGCCTAGAATTTTGTAGATTCACATATTTTGCACATGATATGTATTAAACATGGCTTTTTCTCATCTTATTTTTAATCCATAATACAGATTTTAGAAGATGGAATCAAGAATACATTGTATTTAATTACAGGCCTTAATGCTTTCTGATGACTCATCTGAACTTTAGTTCTACCAATTATTTTAAGAGAATATTTAAATCCTTATGAGCTTTCCATTTGCAGATTTCTGCCCTTAGATCCACTTGATAAGTGGACATAAAGTGTATTTGATAAAGTCTTACAGTTTATAAGTGCATAAAATTATCCATCTATATGGAAACTATCCTCAATAAAACATCTTCCAGCATGATCGGACTCATAAGACAACCACATGAAAAACGACTTCTCTTTCATTCTGTTGAGGTGGGTATAAAAGAAATCTGGAGAATATGTAGAAAACAGGAGTATGGATTTTAACTATGGTGAAGAAAAAAGGCTGCAAATTAAATTTTCAATACATTTGCTCAAACCTTTATATTAGATCTAAACCAAACTCATTCCCTACAACTGATAAAGGTGTCTATATTTCTAGAACCCAATGAGTTAGCTCTGCAGAAAACTTCTTTATTCCTCTCTTATTTTTCTCTATTATTTCTGTCCTGCCCAACTTGAATAAACAAAGTTTCCAAGCAGAGAGTAATATTAAAGCACCAGTCGACAAAATAGTTTCATCAGCATCTCATTCCCCTTACACCCAGGAGGAAGACTCTAGATGTACATTCTAGAGAGCTAGTTGATCTTTTTAATGCTAATTAGCCTTTGATTAGAATCCAAGAATTAAGGTAACAGGACCAGATTTTCCCACCATTGATTGATGAATTAATTAAAGGCATCTATTTGGAATTTAATGCTGGAAGTGTGCCACGTTGATTGTCCTTTAGCATTTTGAAGGAACATTTTCAGCATTATCAATCTAAAACTGTTGTACAAGATTAAGTCTTTAGGACATGGTTTGAGTGGTAGGCAGGTACCTGAAAAGGCAAGTTCCTCTAGGGGCATCAGACTCCAGCACAGGAAAGAAAGAAACCTGCAGAAACCCTTGCAATGATCTGACTTTCAGAATGGAAAAATAACCCCACTGTTCTAAGTGATTTTAGTACTGTATTTTGGATACTCACCTAGAGAAAACAGCACCAAGCACATGCTAAAGTATGATGAGAACAAAATGTGTACATTCTTACATGAAGCAAACACCTCTATTGCTGCATCTTGTATTGGTCTAAGGTCACATAGGTCCATCAAAGTTATGGATGCTTTATCAACTTTCCTGCTTGAAATTAATCTATAGGTATTCCACCATTCAGGAGTAGTTTGTTTTTTCATTATATCTTTTCTGACACAATTACATAATTACTAATGACCTCTAGATAATAGAAAAATTTTAAAAAGGTTGTAAGTGTAAAAGAGTGCAGGAAGGACTTTTTCTTCCAAAGGTGACAGAGACAGAATAATTTACATGAAGAGACGCAAAACAAAAGCTACATGATTGTTTCTAAAATTGCACATGTGGTTTTTCCATTTTAGAATAAAAAAGATGTATCAGCAGGTGCTAATCTTGTACAAATAACATGCATCTTGCCACAATAGGATTGCTTTGATTGGCATGGATAAACAGTCAGACCTAAGGCTAATCTTATAAAATAAATGAAACCATTATTAAATGATAGGTGGACACATCATGGGTTAAAAAGTTGCTGAAAAAGGTTCTGCTGCTGCTCCTTTTAAAAAAACATAATGTTCTATAAAGTTACCAGAGGAATGCTACTTTTTTCTTACTTGATTTTGCCTGGCTGTGACAGACTCATTCTTGGTATGATTACAAATACTTTTAGTATTCTCAAAGGATATTTTAAGAAACTGCAGTGTATTTACTATAGCCATAAAACCCACATATTTTTTATACATGACAGGTGAATACATCCCACCTACCTTTATCAGTGGGATTAATCTCCACTATCTCTAAACAACTTCAGTATATCTGTACCTGAAGAAGATACAGGAGATTCTATCTGTAGCCAAAGAAGAAAAATTAACACTGCTGGAGTGTTTTGTCTGTCTTGCCTGTCCTGTTTTAGAGAGCCAGGGGTGGATGGGATGAATTATCCCTCAAGACTGGAGGGAGAGATCCCAGCCCAACTGCAAATAAACAGTGAGGGATACAAAACAGAAGGTAATGCTCTCAGTTCAGCTTTTATACTATCAAATATGATCAATTTTGAGAAAATCAATCCTGTCACTGCAGGTGAGGGATGAGCAGTACAGAGGTAATTTGGCATAAATATGAAAAATCATTGATCTTAGGAAAGAAGTAGCACATAAGTTTGTAGTGTTTTCTTTACGTTTGCGAAGAATTTTTACACCACTTAAGCTATTGAGCAAAACTTGATTCCAAAAATATATATGACTTTTTATATTAGTAATAC